>JAQHUG010000081.1:4766380-4782727 GCA_028555095.1 Dicrostonyx torquatus
TGAATGAGCATTTTGCAGGTGGGGCTGATTGGACAAAAGGGTATATATACTACGTGCCACACTGCAGCCCGATGCCACTAGGATGGATGAAGAGGTATTGAGAAGACAGAGAAGCAAGGTGGTTTTGGTTGTTTGTTTTGTTTTTAATTAATTTTAGGGGCGTTTGAGAGTCATGCTACAGGGGTAAGGGTCAGATATGAAGGAACTGGGAAATGAGCAGGGTTGGGGTGCATGATGTGAAATTCCCAAAGACTCAATAAAGAATTATGTAAAAAAAAATACTGGCAGTCATAATTGTGAAAATAATGGTGGCAGTAGTGATGATGACTTCTATGATGTGCCCTAGCCAGTGCCAGGCTCTGTGATGGACACTTTACATGCCTTATATCCCCATATGAATGAACACCTCTACAAACTAGGTGCAATTCTGTTTTACAGATCCAGAGAATGAAGAACTTGTTAAGCACTTAATCTTATGCGTGGGAGGAGATCTCTGGGCACATGATCAGGCTTGCATTCCCTGTCATAAAGGATTTCTGAGGATATGTATGCACCTGTGTTTATGTCACCTGTGTATCTATAAAGCATAAATGAGTGTTATACTCATTAATTACAGTCTCAGGGCCTTGGGCAAAGTTTACTGTGAGCAATGGCAGGTGTAAATATACATTTCAAATAGTCTTCTTGATGAATTTTCATATTTTTTCTGTTGCCAATTGCTTGTCAGATGTGATTACATCAACATTATTCTTATCATATCGATGACAAAGAGCTTGTATCGGGAGTTGGGGGAAGGAAGTCTCAGCCCTCATTTTTCATGTCAACTTGTGGATAAGCTACAACTTCTAATTGTCCTTTTTGTGAGGGTAATTCAGTTAGAATTAGGTAATATTTCGTGCAAATTTACTTAACCAAGCAAAGACAGCTGCCAGAGGCCGGGATACGGGGGTCCAGGAAGACCACCCAGCAGCCATTACCTCCCTCCCTCCCTCGTTGAGATCCCCGAATGCTACTGACTTTTCATTTCAGTGTCCTTAGCACATACAGACCAAGATGGTGACAGTGTGAAAATCTTCCTCACATTCAAGCAAAGCTTAATTTCTTTCATCTGGCGACCCATGCAGGGAAAGTTGGCAAAGCAGTGGACCCCAAGTTCCAAACGCGGTTTTCTCCCCTCAACCTCTGCCCGTTTCCTGCTCCTACCGTAGGAGATGGACCACCTTGAGGTCACTTTGGATTTTCATCTGCTTTTCCAGAGAAGCAGCTTGGCCCAGGAGTCAAGGGCACTCTATCTATCTGTCTTTCTTAGCCTTCTGTGCAGTTTATTCCTGCCCCTCAGCATCCCACACTCCCGTGCCCGCTGTTAGCTTTGAATTAGTGGAAAAAATCCTTCAGGGAAATAGAAGAACTTCTAGTCCTTTTTTTCCCCCCTAGAAAGTATCTGAGTTTTGCTTGACTTTAATCCAACCGACCTCTCTGATTCTGAGCTCAATAAATGTCCATTGAACAAATGAAGGAAAGAGGCAAAGAAGAAATGAATGAGTATGTTGCGGGGGGGCTGAGATATTTGAAAGGAAGAGACAAGTTGAAACGGGATGGAGTAGTGGGACTCGGGTACGGAATTAGGGGCCTCTGAAGTCTCCACACATCTACCTTTGAGAATTAAATGACATCTAACCTTGGTCAGCATTTGGAAGGACACTTTTTGTTCAAAAAAGAAAAACGGTCCAGTACACTGTGATAAGACCATTTCCTTTCTCGCAGCGTCTCCTTTAATGTCAGGTCTGAAATATGAAGTCATTAGGGGATATTAAAACAGTGCTGACAAACTAATTAACAAAAGACATTACGCCGGATGGGCTCAATTTATCCTTTTTAATGGTTCTTATAAATGGGTGCCGCCAATTAAAATTAATAAAGATTTACCAGCGATTGCCCAGTGTACATTGCTAAGAAGCACCCCTGAAGGTCGCCTTAAAGTCAGCTTTGTCAAAGTGGCAAGTTCAGCTCTGCCGCTCCATCCCCACCAAGTCCCCAGCTTTGTTGTCCACCTGGATGCTTCTCCTTCAGCCAAAGAGTTGAGCCACTTAATCCCCTCCACTCCAGCAACAGCGCCACACTATCCAGAGAGCGTCGCTCAAAAACTCAACACATGAAGGAAAGAATCACATGAGACCCCCAGGTTGACAGTAGCCATCTGATTTGTCATAGTTTGCATGGTGGCATGTTCACTGTCACCTGGAGAAATGGCTTCCTGGTAAATTTGCAGAGCCTCGATTTTGAGGACCTGGCATTCCATCTACTGCCCCAACCTGGCTGGCGTGAAGCTTCACACCTCTGCTGATGTCCAGAAGTCTGGATCTGAGAATGCCACCTGGAAAGCTGTCTCTAAGTAGATGTGGGTGGTGTTTGGAAAGGGTGGGGCTGGCTACTGTCCAGAAAACCTCCTGCTCACCTGTTTTAAAAGTGCAGGTTGGACTGGCAAGATGGCTTGGTCAGTGAAGCGTTTGCTGTATAAGAATGAGAACTTGAAGTTGATCCCCAGAACCCATGTAAAAAGGCTGAATGTGGTTTTCCCACATGTTTGTAATACCAGGCCTGGGTGTAGGGGTATCTCTGGATTCAGGAGTTAGCCAGTCAGCCAGCCAAATCACTTGGTGAACTTTAGCCCAATGAAAGGCCTTGTTTCAAAAATAAATCAACAGTGGCAGCCTCCTGAGCCATGACACCCGAGTCTGACCTCTGGGTTTTACATGCACGGGCGCGCGCGCGCACACCCCCCCCCCAATCCTTTATATATCCCTTCCTTCCCTCCCTTCCTTCTCCCCTCCTTCCCTCCCTACTTCTTTCTTTCCTTCCTTGCCTCTTTCCTTCCTTTTGAGACAGGGTCCCAATGTAACCCAGGCTGATCTGGTACTTACTATGTAGCCAAGTCTGGGTTTGAACTCCTGATCCTCCTGCCTCTGTCTCTTGAATGCTGGGATTACAAGCATGCACCATCATATGTGGCTTCCTTTTCTTTCTTGTTAAAAAAAAAGCTTTACTTTATTTTGGGTATGTGTGTGTTTAGCCTCATGTATGTACACATACCATGTGTATGTCTGGTGTCTGCGGAGGCTAAAGAAAGGTGTCAGATCCCTTAGAACTCGAGTCACAGGCAGTTGTGAGTCCCCATGTGAGTGCTGGGAACCAAACCCTGGTTCTCTGCCAGAACACCAAATGCTCGCTTCGCCATTATCTTTCCGGCCCCCTTGGTTTCCCTCTCAAAGTGAAAGAACACTGAAAGTCTACGACAGCTACTTCCCATCTGGGACGCTTCTCACCAGACTCCACCCCTCTGGTCAAAGCTTTGGGTATTGCAGGGTAGGAGACCACACCATAACAGGAATCCCTTGATGGTAGAAGCCAGCTAGTTGCAGCCCCAGGACCCTGAATGCTGACTAGGGCAGCCAGAATGTGGTTTAAAGATACCACAGGGCCCATCTTCCCCAGCCTGAAGCTCCCAGAACACAAGTCCCTTGAGGGTTGCATGCCAGGTCCTGAGTGTGGCTGTGGAAGATCCCATTTTAACACTTCCTAGCTTTTTGGTGACATCCTGGATTCAGGTCATCTATATGACATCTAGGCTCCTGGAGGCCTGAGGTGTAGGACTGGCATGTCACCAGGGTATACACAGGGCAGGTGGCAGCATGAGCCTCCTCAGCTTGAGGAAGCGAGGAGGCTAACACCAACTTCTCCACTCCACAGTTAACCTGTGCAGCTGCTCTCCATGGCCCCTCATGTGGGACTTTGCATGTGAGTTCCTCCGAGGGTGGGGATGTCAGGACAGTCAGCAGGAACCCCTTCCTGCAGTTCCCAGAAGGGCTGTATCACACACACACCTCTTGAAAGTAGTAAGGTGTCTTTTTGTTGTCATTTAGTTTTGTGTTACTTTGGACTTTCTGAGAAAAGGCCATATTTAGGATTATCCAAGACAAGACACAGGAAACGGTCATTTGAGTTAGCTATGCTGGAGATCTACCACATGATCAACACTGGAGGCAGCCATGAAGTGTCTAGTGTGTATTGTGAGTTTATATGAAAGGAATGTTGGGTTTTGTTTTCTGAGATTTCTCCCATAAGAAGGCTAATTTATCTATTTCCTTGGTTGAAATGAGGTGCCCAGATAACTGGTGAAATATTATTTTGGGTATATCTGGGTATATTTGGCTGAGGATCTGCAAGCTGAGTAAAGTAGATTGCCCTATACCATATTCCAATTAGGTGGAGGTATGAGTTGAACCAAAGGTGGCCTTCCCATGAGACAAGGAATTCCTGTGCCTGATGGCAGTTGGTCTTGGCAACATCATGTTATGGTTATAAGCCAATTCATTGCAAAACTATCGTGCATGTATGTATATACATACCTTGCCACCAACCTGTCATCTGTCTGTCTGCCTATCCATTATGTATCTATTCACCCACCTACCTATCATCTGCCTGCCTATCTATCTACCTATCATGTATGTATGTATTATCTATCTATCTATCATCTATCATATGTCTGTTATCTATCCCCTATCTACCTATCTATCTATCCATCCATCTACCATCTCCTGTTAGCTCTATTTCTCTGGGGGATCCCAGTAACATACAAGGGTTTGATAATAGCCATCTACTGAAAATATAGGGACAGTACTGTCCTGATTCTGGGACTACGTGACTGGAGGGAAGTTAAGTTCAGTTGGATTTGCTAAAAGATTTTCAGAAAAACCAAACCTTTCCAGTCTCTCCAGAGAAGGATGGAATGCAGATGATTTGCATTTACCTTAAGGATCAGAAAAATAACAACACAATAGAATCTGCTAGTTCACGATTATCCAGAGTTGTAGACCTACGGCTGGGCAGGGTCTGAGAAACTTGGGGGGCACTGAAGGTGCGAAGGGTCACCAGGTGACTTGCTCCAGCCCTTCAGTTCTCGCTCCTCACTTTTCACCTAATCCCCAACTCTCTGTGGCAAAGTAGGAAGAGGACAAGATAGACATCCCCCAGCTGAGCCCCCCTGAAGGCCGTGGCAGACAGTCTAAGGCAATGAATTTAGGGGAAATGTGACCTCCAGAGAGACTGACTCCCCAGGTGGCATTAGCCACACTCTTAATTGTGCATTTTACTGTTTCCTTTCTGGCACACACAGCAAGTTGCTCGTGTGACCGTACATCAGGAACAACAGAGTAAGTTAGGATAAATGGGCTTACAACCCTACCAGAAGCCAGGACACAAACGAGTCCATGGTACAGCCTGAGGGATGATTTCAGAGGGAAACTGGTCTCAATAATTTTGCCAGCCTATCTAACCCTTAAAAAAATTTTAATTTATGTTTGCATAAATTAAATTTACATTTTAACATTATATTCGTGTGTGTGTATGCATGCCACCACATGCATGCGAAGGTCAGAAGACAACTTGTATGAGTTGGTTCTTCCTTCCACAGTGTCAGCCCGCGGGACTGGACTCAGGCCATCAGGCTTTGCCACAGGAGCTTTGGCTATTGAGCTGCTTCATGTCTCCCTACACCCCCTTTAAGAACTAAAATGAAAGAATCAGAGCCTCATGTAGCTCAGGCTGGCCCGAAACATGCCACATAGCAGAAGCTGGTTTAGTACTCATGACATCCCATTTTACTTCCTCAATGCTGGGATTACAGGCGTGAGCCACCATGCCCAGCCCCAACCCACTCATAAATAGCAGGATCTAGCCACGCGGGAATCCAAAGCCCAAATGTTCTCAATTGTAATCTTCTAGTTCCTAATGTAAGGGATCAACTTAATTTTAATCGTGGCCCTCCCTACTTTAAAGTTGTCAAGGGGACTTGGGGGGTTTCATGTGAGATAGTCCTCTTTGGGAAGAGATGGGAGGGGCAGTTGGAAGATCACAGGACTTAGTCCCAGATATGTCCTCGCATCCTGTGGCTCCTCAGCTGTGGCTAGTGGTGTTAGGATACTTTCCTGTGCATTCTGATGGCTTCAGGCCTATCATCTGGGAATCGTAGCCCAACTCCATCTGTAAGAAACTCAGGTGGAATTGTGTCTCTAAAAGCAGCGTTCACACAAGTGTGAAGAGTTCTTGATTCTCCCTGGGGGATTCCATGACATGGAGGAAGAACAGTGTGGGCTGGAGCCGTGGCTCTAGCTGGAGAAATTAGAGATCATGCATTTTATATTGGTAGCTAAGCCTGTCCTTCAGCCTCTGTCTTAGTAATTTTCCTTGTTGCTGTGACCAGACTCTTGACAAGAATCAACTCAAGGGAGGACACCATGGTGCAGAAGGTTTAGCGGCAGGTAGCTCCAAGGTGACTGGAGTGTGCACCTGGGGATTCTCCCATCCTCATAGCTTTTCAGGACAGGAAGCAGGGACTGTACAGGAAGCAAGCCAAGTTATAAACCCCAAGGCCTGCCCCAGGTGATCCACTTCCTCTAGCAAGGCTCCACCTCCTAAAGGTTCCACAGCCTCCCACAGATTGCTACCAGCTGGAGGCCAAGTGCTCAAACACGTGATGCTCTGGAGGCATCTCACTTTCACTCGGACTCAAGCCTTCTGCCCCCCTAGCTCATTCCCTTTCTACAACACTAAGAGTTGTCCCAGATCAACAGAAGCTCAACCCCTCCCCAGGATCCATAAGTATGGGAAGTAGAGACAGTTTCAGATTCTCAGTCTCTCTTACATAATCTATAACCCTGTGTATGGGGTATCCATCCACCCATCCTCCCGTCCACCCATCCACCCACCCATCCATCCATCCATGCATGCATGCATCCATCCACCCACATGTTTTTTTAATGTGCTGGAAAAGTAAGAGGACTTGGAGCAGGAGAATTGGATTCCAGGAAAGGGGCTGAGCTGTGGCACTGTAGAGAGGGAATGGGCTGTGGACAAAAGACATGAGGTCAAATCTAAATGCTGCTGTGCCTTTGTGTGTGACCGCATGGAATTTGTGACTTTACTGAGTAGTAGAGTTTCTCCCACCTGCACCAGAAAGATCCACATGTACAGACTCTGAGAGAGCCAGCACCTCCTGCATATCTGAGAAGCTCGCTAGATGACCGCCTCGCATGAAAGCCCGGCAGCAGCTGCTCTAAGGTTTCAGTCCAATGTCAGGAGGTTGCTAACTGCTGGAAGAACATAAAACCAAGGTTCACTGTGGTTTGGGGTGAGGGACTACATCTTGTCTCTGTCCTAGAGCTGTCCCTAATTTCTTGAGATGTGTGTGTGGGGAAGATTCTCTTCTATGTCATCTTTTATTGCCCCTCCTACCACTCCTGGCATTTTTTCCTCTGGTATAGGAGCTGATTCCTACTGTAGAGTGTAGAATTGAGAGCAGAAATGAGGTGCTCACTTCCAAAGAACAGGATATACCCATTCAGCCACAAAAAGAATCCTTTCATAAGATGATATCTAATAAAATGTATAGGATAATAAATAATAATAAAATGTGTGCATCAATGACTGGATACTTCTAGGCTAAAACACTAGCCTAGGACAAACTCTTCTCTGCCCTGGAGAGTACGTATCTGTAATGGATGCTATTGGAACCCATATTAACTGTAACAGCGATCTCTGATGCTAGTGTCATTCAGTGAGCATGTGTGACAGTCACTGATCTAGAACCTACTACATGCTCTCTTACAACAAGCATCATCACCACTATCTGGCCCAGTCTGTATTTCCTCTTCATTGTACGGATGAAGAAACCAAGGCTTGGAAAACTGAACTGTTACATGCAGCATCACAGCCAAGGAATGGCTGGGCCAGACTTCAAAGACAGAGCCATGTGTTCCCAAAGGGTGCATTCTTTGCCCAAAGAGTTCCTATTTATTATCTACTCAGTGTCCGTCTGGCAGGTATCCCAGGAGGTTTATGGACAGTTTAGCTTACTGACATAGTGCAGCTGCCAGGGCTTGGTCCCTGAGAGAGTCTAAGGAGACTTGAAGAGGACTCTGTCTACACCAGAGAGGGAGTTACAGCCTATGTCATTTAACATAAATGGACTTAGCTGGGTGGCCTCTCCTGCTCTTAGGGCAAAAGGTGGACCTTAGACCATAAGCTGCTTGGAAAAAAATGTGTGCTGTGGAAAGAAAGAAAATATTGTAATCCCATGCAGCAGTGACTACACTACAAACCACTTCTACATACATGCTCCAAATCCTCAGACCTGCTGGGCAAAGGTATGCTTGCCCTCAGTTGTTCAGAGGATACAGAGGCTTAGAAACCATAAGCACATTTTCCAAGGTCACACAGCAAAGGAATAGTGGAGCCAGGGTCAAAACCCAGGTACCACAGCCCTCAAATCTTCACTGCATCCACTAGAACATGGCTTCTCAAAACTCTAATGTGGAAAAATATTGCTTGGGGACCTTGTCAAATGGCAGGCTCTATGTGTGCCTCTAACGAGGTCTCTGAGCTGGGGCAGGTAGTGCTGACCCCTGGCCATGCTTCAGGCAGAGGCCACACAGACCACAGTGCCTTGCTGTGGACTCTTGCTGCGCCCATCGGGCCACAGATCCCAAGCAGGTCATGCTCCTTCACACCCCTTCTTGCTGTTCCCTCTGTCATCCTGTATACCACCTTCCTTTCTAGTGTGGAGCTCGGTCAAAGAAAAAAGAGTTAGGGATGGAAAGGGGGAATTTCTCTTCCTCTGACACCATCTTGCCCCTGAAAATGGAGATGAAATAGCATCACCCCACACAGGCCTCTCAGGAGCATGAAGGGAGAAACGAGAGTCAGAAAAATCACATGGAAAGGACCTCGTTAAGAACTACCCAGGCAGGTTCCATTGAGACATTTTACTGGGAAAGTGGATTCTGAAGACTTGAAGTCCCCTGGGAGTGTCCTGGGCAGGAAGAACCTCTGCCTCTAATGAAGGAGTCCCCATCTCTTTCTCAGAATACCTGTGGACCATCTGAGATTCAATTAGAATCGATTCAACATCTATTATTAAAATACCATAGTGGCCAGTGGATAATAAGGGTTTTCTTTATGTGTGACACATTTGCATTTATTCAAGCCATAGTGTACCCTTAGAGAGATGCAGGATTTCTATTTCCCCCTTTCAGATGAAAATGCTCAGTAATTATCCCAAAGTCACACAGATATGGAAAGGCCAAGTGTGAAATGAATTCTGTGCTCCACCATCCCCCATCTAGGGTCTCAATATCCTGGCTGGACTTCAATGGGGACGTATTCAAAGGTATGTACTGCATAGAACAGAAAAAGCAAGAGTTTGCTTGGCATCTCCAGGACTGGTCCTTTATAATAATAGTTCCCCTAAAACCTATATCAACCCCACTTTAGAGGTAAGGAAATGGAAGATCCAGTAAGCTTTCTCAGATCTCACAGTGGAGAAGTGGCAGAGCCAAGGGATGTCTGAGCCCTAAGCCCAGGCTCTGCTGTGTCCTCAAGGGCTTTCTGGTACCAGCATTGGCACAGGCAGTGTGATGCCATGATGGTGGATGGGCTTTCTAGTACCAGCATGGGCACAGACAGTGTGATGCCATGATGGGGCATGGACTTTCTGGTACCAGCATGGGCACGGGCAGTGTGATGCCATGATGGTGGATGGGCTTTCTAGTACCAGCGTGGGCACAGGTAGTGTGGTACCATGATGGGGCATAGGCTTTGGAGCTTTGTCCTTCTAGGGTATGCTCCTGTTTCCTCACCCCACAGTTCAAATGACACAAATGTGTGGACTTGCCTGAGGGAGGAGAGAGTGCTCGCCTCTGAGGCTTGATGTTTGCATACAGGACTCACATTCTAGCATGGTGGGGGAGGCAGATGATAGCATCAGCACAATAACACTCTCTGTCCCGTATTAACAAAAATGCGTGCATGAAATGGCAAACTCTAAAATGCACTGTACATCCCGCTGATCATTTTCTACGGGCGGTATCAGGAGCCTGCTACTGACTGTATAAAGACGGGACCAAAGCCACCCCCAGCTTGCTGGAATCTATTGTCACTGTTTCTTCCCTCTGTAAAACATCAAATGGAGGCCATTCATTAAGGTTCTTTGTTTAACCAACATGATCAAATGGACCATGAGAAACACTTGAATGTTTGGGAAAGAGTTTTCTGGTGACCCCGACGCTGTCCCTGACTTATTGGAATGGATGGTACAAATGAGCAGCAAGTGTGGCTGTGTTTTTTATGTGTCTGGGATCAGAGTTTTTCAAGATCCAATGAAAATACCAAGGATCTAATAAAAAGAAAGCAAGCCAAATATTACCATTTCATTGTTTAACTTGCTTTCATAAATCATAACAGTGTGCCAGCTGGATAATTGCAACTTAGCTCTAGGATATAAATCTGACTTAACTCAGAACATGCAATGTTTGATGAGCAGAGGGATGGGGCCTCTAGGCAGTGTGAGGGTCTCAAATGTACAAAGCTCCTGATGTCATCTATGAAGAATGTGTGACAATAAGAGACAAGGTCACTCTTTCACTCTTTTGAATTCAATTTTTTATTGAATATTTTTATTTTTTGTGTGTGAGTATTTGACCTGTGTGTATGTCTGTGTACCACATGCATGCCTGGTGCCTGTGGACACCAGAAAAGGGTATTATATCCCCTGGAACTGGAGTTATAGATGGGTGTGAGCTGTCATACAGATGCTGGGAATCGAACCCAGGTCCTCTACAAGGTCAGCCATTGCTTTTATCAGTTGAGTGGTCTCTACAGATATGTGTTTCTTATTTTTTCTCACATATCCTCCCCACTAGTGGTTACCCATGGAGTAAGTGGTTTCCTGTTTTCTGAAGAGGGATGAGTATATATCAGTGAGAAGAAGTAAGTGGAGTTGCTAGATTATAGTGAGAGATGGGATTCCCTTCCTTGGATCATTTGCACTGTATGTGTTAACTGAGCCACACTCCTAACAAGCCCCTGATGATACTATTAACCATTTATATGGTTGGACACATCACTGGATTTATTAGAATCCATTTGTCCATCTACAAGATGGTTGCTAGCATGGCGGTACATCTATATGCCCAGCATTCTGAAGCTGGAGGGAAGGATCAAGAGTTCAAGGCCACCCTTGGCTACATAGCCAACCTGGGCTACATGAAAACAAACAGACAAACAAAAAAACAGTTGCTGAGGTGACACCTATCAGATGACATTGTGAGGAGCTAGAAGTACAGGGGCCTGTGGCGGGAACTACCAGACCATCTCTATGTGGCCTTAGAAAGAACATGACTTTGCAGGGACAGATGGTCCAGGTCTGTGAGGCTGCAGACCCAGGATTGGACCTACCATGTCCTTCTGGAGCTGGAGGGCAAGTGCAATCTCAAGGCTCTTTCTTGCTGCTGCATCTTCCTGGGTTCTGGTCAGAGGCCTTTCTCCCTCCGAAGGGAAGTCATCTTCTTGGAGGTAGAAACTGTTTCAGGAGAAAGGTAGGAGAAGGACGAGGCATGAAACACTGGCTCTCTGCCAAGCACAGCCAGCCTATGTCAGGAAACTCCAGGGCATTTGTGAAAGGATTTTCTTTTCTATTCTTTTCTTTCTTGGCTTTTCAGGACAGCGTTTCTTGGTGTAGCCCTGATTGTCCTGGAATTCTCTCTGTAGTCCAGGCCTTGATCTCAGTGATCCACCTGCCTCTGCCTCTGGAGAGCTGGGATTAAACACTGGGATAAACTTATCGGCCAGTGTTTCTAAGGTTTTTCAAGGGTAGGAATTATAGACATAAGTTGTCACACTGGCTTCTTCCTCTGTTTTAGAGGCCACAGTCTAACTGGTACGCAGTGTGCTCCAGGAGCTCCAGCCACACCATGCTGGATTAAGATCGCTAGAAAGTAGTTCTGGGGAGACGGCTTAGTGGACAAAGCACTTGGTGTACTAGCCTAACAGCTTGTTGAGTTCAGATCCCATGTGAGAGCCAGACACAGGTTGCACGCATTGGTAACGCCAGTGCACCCTACAGGGAAGTGGAGGTGGAGACACGAGAATCGCTATAGCTCATGGGCCAGCTAACCTGGCATACACAGTGAACACGGGATTCTGTCTTGTACATGGTGGAATGTGAATACTGACACCTAAGATTGTCCTCTGACCTCCCTTCATAAGTGCACTGTAGCATGTATGTGCCAATACTAAATACACACAATTACACACACTTTGTGGACATACCAACACACATACACAGGTACTAGAAAGCTGCAGGCTAGGTTAAATTTCAACAGATGTTTGATTGTTGTACTATTCTATATAAATTATTTTCAACACCGAGCCTCAGTTTTCTCTCAGTCTGTAAAATGGGGACAATCTATGTCTAAAGATCTGATTAGATCATATTAGTACGCTCGGCCCAGGTCTAATGTATATATGTTGAATAGATTGTGGTCACTAATATAGCCACTGAAGATATCAAAATAAATTAAAAGGGGGTATAGGACAATATCAAAAATAAATAAGACCAGGGGAACTGGAACATTCCTGGTGTATGGAGCTTGTATTCTAGTTGGGGAGTCTGGACTCACAAACAAAATGAAGGTGGCAGCTTGGTCAGCCGGAATCCTCCCTATAACACTGACTTTGCCTCTGTGATGATTAATCTTGACTGTTAACCTGATGGAATCTAGAACCAACATGGAAACAAGAAGGATTATTTAGGTTTAATTAAGGTGGGAAGATCCACCCTAAATATGGGCGGTACTATTCCACAGGCTTGGAGCCAGGGTTGCCTAAATAGGAGAAATGAACTGAATACCAACATTTACCCTTCTCTGCTTCCTGACTGTGGTTGTGATGTGCCTGTCAGTCACCATCTTCTGCAGCCGTGCCTTCCCTGCCAAGATAGACAGAATGCCCTAGAACTGTAAACCAAAGTAAACCCATCCCTCCCTCAGTCCCTTTTGTCAGATATTCATCCCAGCAAGAACACAAGAGATCAACAAGCTTCCAAATATTTCACCACTAAGAGCCAGACGGGCTGTCTCCACTGACACTCAGAATTCTCTCCAGATGGCTGTATTCCCCTGCTCTCCCCTTGCCTGCCTCTCCCCACCCCAGTAGGATCATTGTAAACTTGTTTACAGTGAAGGTGAAGGTAACTAAGGCAAGGACAGCATAGCCCAGCTTTCCCAAAGATCCCTTACAGAGCGGACACCTTCAACAAGGGGCCTTTTAAGGCTGAAGTATTTGTTTCAATTGGCATTTTGAAGTTTGTGGTGTGTTTAGTGTAACTGAAGCTGCCAGAAAAGGCTTTTAGAAAGAGGGATTCAGGTTTTGTGTTTCTAAGAATGGATCTGAAAAATGAGAAGGGATTTTGTCAGGGAAGGATGCTCAGTGTTAGAACCCAGACGTGGAAGAAGAGAGAGGGTGGGAAAGCAGGGTCTAGGACAATGGGAGAGCAAACTTTCTGGCTGTCAGAGAAGTCTGAGGACAGACTGACTGGACCTCCTGGTGGGACAAACACACTCAAAAACCACCACATGGGCTTTGGGGAAAATGTTAGAGCCACTAAGTTTTTGAAAGAAAGAGGGAGCCAAAAGACTCTCAAGAGTCTCTTGCCACCTTTCACCCAAGAATGAGAACGTATTTCTTATGCTGAGTGCAACATACTTGGAACTTCTTGTGTCACAGAGTATAGTATTAAAATAGTCTCAGAATTGGTCATAAACAGTGGTAATAGAAAGTTTGAGCACATATAGTTTCTATAAGAGTAACTGAGAACAAAGCCACAACTGGGGAACTCTCTAGAGGCAGAAACAAAATGGGCCACATTTCTGTCCATCATGCATTAAGCCAAGAGATGATTGACATCAGAAAAATCAAACAGTAGTGGATAATGCTTCAATCTGATTACAACAGGCAGCTTCTACTCATTCTACTCCCCACATTCACTTCTACATTTAGATTCCCAGAAACTACTTAGCAAGAAGTAGTTTCATGTCTCTGGCCTCGGTTGACTGTGTTGGACACTTGAGTGCAGAGGATCTTCCGAAGGAATCTGCGGGACCTGTGTGTAATCTATGAAGGTGGGAGTTTTCAGTGATTGTGATCGGCCATGCACACTGTGGACAGATGAAATTCACTGGGAAAAAAGGGAAAAAGAAAAAAGTGGAAGAGTGAGAGAGATACAGAGAAGAGCTTGGGGACTGGGGGCGGAGAGTTCTTGGTTAACTTTCCATTTCTGATTCTGTTCTTTTAACAACCTAACCCGCATCCTCACCCTTGTATGGGTCCTAACACCTCATAGAACGGGTTCCCCTCCTTCGCTTAGGTTATTTGCCTTGAAATCAGAGAATTCTAATCCATAAATAAACAAACCTCAAAGGATTTGAAAGAGTGGAACTTATCCCTTAGTGAACTTTTAGGTTAGAAATAGTGAAATCTTAAAACATTTATACAATTATCATAATCAATAAACACAAATTGCAAACTCTGGATATAGATGAAGCTACTATGAAATGAAATAGAAAAATCTATTGCTTTATCAATTAAGAGGGGTTGGTAAGAAAATATGCTTGCTGTGCAAGACCGACAAACCTGAGTTGGATTCCCAGAACCCAGGTGTGTCTTCGTCAGGGTCACTATTGCTGTGATGGAACACCATGACCAAGGCAACTTGGGGAGGAAAATCATTGTTTGGTTTACATTTCCACATTATAGTTCATCACTGAGGCAAGTCAAGACAGAAACTCAAGCAGGGAAGGGACCTGGAGTTAGGAACTGATACAGAGGTCATGGAGAGGTGCTGCTTACTGGTTGGCTCCTCATGGCTTGCTCAGTCTGTTTTTTTTATTGTTTTTTTTGTTTTGTTTTGTTTTTTTGTTGTTGTTACAGCCTGAGACCACCAGATTAGGGATAGCATCCCCTACAATGGGCTGAACCCTCCCCCATTAATTACCATAAAAATGCTCTATAGGGTTGTTCAATCTCATGGAAACATTTTCTTAACTAAGGCTTCCCCATCTCAGATGACTTTGGCTTGTGTGGTGTTGACATAAAACTATCCCGCTTAGCAGGTAAAGGGAAGAGGAGACATAGGTGGAGGATGCTGGTTCATTTCCCGGCCACCCACACCCCAATTATAACACAGAATTGATATTAACTAAAACATTGCTTGGTCTATTAGCTCAGGCTTTTTAGTAACTAACTTTTACATCTTAAATTAATGCATTCCTATTATTTTGCATTTTACCACGAGGTTCGTGGTTTCCCGGTAAGGTTTCAGGGTGTCTGTTTCCTCCAGCAGCTACATGGCATCTCTCTGACTCTTGTCTTCTTTTCTCCTCTATCTCTGTTTGGAATTTCTGTCTTGCTCTATTCTGCACTGTCATAGGCCCAAAGCAGCTTCTTTAATGACCAATGGTAATAAAACATATTCATGGTATACAGAGGGGAATCCCACATCAAGGAGAGAACTGACTCTACAAAGTCTTCTAACATAAACACTCACACACACACACCCCTCATGTGCATACATGATAATAGAGAGAATTTAAAAGAATAATAACAAAAAGCCCACTAAGAGCATAGAATTATAGGAAAAAAACAGATAAGAGTTAAAATTCCTTTTTATTTTATTTGTATGTAGATGTTTTGTCATTATGTAAGTCTGTGTACCACATGAGTGCCTGGCACCCTTGGAAGCCAGAAGAGGGTGCCAGATCTCCTGAGCTGTAGTTACAGATGGCTATGAGCTTCTTTGTGGGTACTGGGTCCTGAACTCTGCAAGAGCAGCTGGTACCGTTGAACTCCAAGTCATTGCTCCAGCCCCAAAAATTCCTTTTCTAGTACCAGGTGTATGATCGTAAGTCATCCTCTACCTCAGTTTCCATTGTTCTTAACTTGCAGTGATTTGTACATGTGATTTGCTTAGAACAATGTCTGGTGTACACATACTAACTACACATACACATACTAATGCTACCCATTGATTAAAATCATTTCAACAACACAGAACAGACAGTAAAGCATGAATACCTACACTGTCTCCCAGAGACGAGGGTTGGGGTGGGGTGGATATGGGGCTCCCTCAGAGCATTTCAGGCTTCCCAGCTTACGATGGAGGACAGAGGGGGGCATCCCAAGCATTTGCTTAGCTCCTTTGTACTCTCTGCAACCAGAGCTGCTCCAGCTTGGGCTAATGACCAGGTAGGACTTGGGCTACCATCTGAACATCCCAGTATTAGCACCAGAGAAGGCACCCTGGGTACTTAGTTAGGGTTTCTAATACTGTGATGACACACCATGACCATGGCAACTCTTATAAAAGAAAGCATTTAATTCGGGCTGGCTTACAGTTCAGAGATTTAGTCCATTTTGGCAGGAAGCATGGTGGCATGCAGGCAGACATGGTGCTGGAGA
>JAQHUG010000081.1:4785313-4810853 GCA_028555095.1 Dicrostonyx torquatus
GGCAGCCCCTGAGGATGTATCCTGTCAGGACCCTAAGGGCAAGCCAGTGCAGATGCCTGAATACTAACACCAGGGATACAGTGTTTAACAAGCAAAGTCATAACCTTCGTGAAGGAACATGCAGATGACACTTCTACAAGGTACAAGGAAGCTATGCTGTAGAAAGCGATAGAAGGGACAGTTTTAGTTAAGTTGGGGACACTTGAGCAGAAACCGCAACAATCTGGAGCGAGCTATAAAAAGATATGGGAGGGGTGGGTGTCCAGTATGGGGGCCAAGAGATAGAGAGGCCACACTCAGAACTGGCTTTGCACAATGGGAAGATATGTGAAGGGCAGAGAGGCGGGTGATGAGACCAGGTTCCGACAGGTTGATGGGGCTTGGCTTTCCATAGGCTAGGGAATGGGTGTTTACTCTTCACTGAGCTACTTGGTCCTCAAGACTTGAACCTGAAGCATTCTGGGATATCTGAGGGCCGGTAAAGCTCAGGCATTCCTTTGCTGCAGAGCCCTAAGCAAGTCCCTTCCCCTCTCCTCGCCTCCGTCCCACATCTACAGCCTTAGAGAGGCAGGGACCCTTTCAGTTTTCCACCCGCGGAGTTTACAGCCGGGCACTATATTTAAACTGCAGAAAAGGAGGTTGCTACCGAGAGAGAAATAGAAGAGAGAGGAGGAGGGGTGAGAAAGAAAGGAGGGGAAGGCAGAAACTACCAGACTCTAACTTCTTTACCTCTGTGGACACTGGGATGGGATGCCGAGAGGATTGTCGGTGGAAAAAGATGGGCTTGTGCTCTGTTGTGGTTTATGGGTCCATACAGCCGTGTCAACAAACCGTTCAGACAACAGATAAGGTCCAAAGCCCACTTCATCCAGACAGCATGCACAAATGTGCAGGGGATGATTGCCGAGGCAACCTGGGGCCTTGAGCGACATGTCTGCTCTGGCTGGAAAAGGAGCGACACAGTCAATGACATCATTGTCACCATGCTCATCAGGCTGAGCTGGGAACACTCACTTTACAGGCCCAGGCCAAGCCTCTGAGGGACTATTCTTCCTAGTGCTCTCTCCTGCTGGAGGCTGGTGGGCACTGTAGCTCCTCAGCGAGGCCTATGGGACAGGCTTGAGTCATTCTTTGGTGGAAAACATGTACAAGTCTGAGTGCTAGCTCCCCTGTGTGACCTTGGGGCAATCATTACAATAAAAATAAATGGATAATATAACTCACGTCTAGAGATGGAGTATGAATTGCTTTAAGGTCATATAGGGGTGAAAAATTAGGCTCTTCTTCCTTAACTGGTTCTGGAGAAGATGAGAGAGTCAGCCTAGGGCCCCAAATCATTTTCCTTACTGAAGGCCAGTTGGTCACATGTGGCTCTGTCTCCAGGCCAGAGGATTCCCTGACGTGAATTCCTGGAGTTGACATTTCTGCTTGTGCCCTCAAAGTCCATGACATCACAGCCCAGGCCAAGCTCCTCTGCCCCACAAGCCAGGCTTACAAAGGAGCTTGTCCCAAAGGAAGGGCAGATTGAGGGGAAGAGGCTGTGACATGTATGTCCACTTTCTTCTCCTAGTTCAGTAAATAGGTAAGCTCCTCCCTGAAAGAGGCCGACGGAGGAGGCCTAGCCACATCTCTGTTGGTGGAAGGAAACCACAGACTAGGAAGTAGTTTAGCCCCTGCTGTCTGGTAAGGACTCTGGGAGTGGCAGCTTGAGTCCAGCCTGCCTCAGCCCACCCACTCTTTCATACAAATGTGTATTCAGCATGCACTACGTCCAGGGTTCATGGCGCAAAGGTGACCTGAGACCAGTGGTCTGTTCTGTTGCTAGTCTTTGCTCCAGGCTAACATTTATTAAATGGATCCCATACACGGGGAGCTCATATCTTCTTCTTCTGGGAGGTATCTTATCCCAGCCACAAAACCAAGACCAGGAGGCCTTGTTGCTACAATGTTGCACCATGCTTGTGGGATCTGGTGTGAATAGTTGAAGCTCCTGCTCACAGGCACGTAGAAGGTAAGTGCTAAGCAAGCCGCTGAGGGCTGGTATAGGAGAACACACGACTGTGAGTGTTGGGGACTTCCTCTGTGGAGGAGTACAGAAATGTCCATTCAGCTTCGACAGGACATCAGCAGATCAAAGAAATTATCCTACCCAGGTCTGGCCTGGTGAACCAATGAGTTTATTGAAGTTGAAATTACTTATGTGAAAGAGCACGAGGGAGGAGTTACAGGAACATGGGTGACTCTGGGGCAGCTGCAGCCCAGCATGGGTGACGACTCGCGAAAGCTACATCGCTAGATGGTCTCCTCAGTTAACCTTCCACCCCATACTTTCTCTAGCACCTCTTCCAAAACCATGTGCAGCAGTAAGAGGTGGGCAGGAGCAAGGGACCTGGAATCTCAGGTCGATGATTCCCTCCCCCTCCTGCCATGAGGGTATGGCAGTTGGCACTAATCTTGTGAGGGTCTCTTGTCTTCGTAGCTATTCTGATTTCAAGACAGAGACAACTGTTTGGTCTTGTAGCTTTCTGTGGGCAGGAAAACCATGCAGGTGAGGTGGCAAACACGAAGATCTCCAGGACGTTTTCCAAGCCCTTTGGATGTGGCTTCAGTTCTCTAAAAGGCCATAGCATTGGAATGGATAGGACAGCTCCCACGGTGGGACTGAGTTAGGTGGGTGCAGATTCAAGGCACAGAGGGTCAGCTCAAAAAGGAGCGTTGCTTCTGCTTAACATTTTGAGCTCCCAGACCTGGCGGCTTTGGGACTGTGCTGTGGCATGCTTATCCCTTTAGCCAGAACCTTGCTTCTGTTTCGTCTTGCTCTGGGTGTCCCATAAGTCACCACTGGTATTCAGGAGGAACTGTTTGGCCAGTAGGGCTCCACTGCTCCTGTGATGGCAGACCGGCCTCCCCAAAGAATTTGCTTAACCACTCAGTACCCAGGAAGCTTTTGATGTTGCCCTTCAAGGACCCATGTCCCCCTGCTGGCAGAAGACAGAGGGCACAGGTGGGGATTGTCATTCCCAAAGCAGAAAGAGTGGTGCTTATTATGTCTAGAATTAGGAACTATTGCTTTTTTGTGAGGTTTCATGAGTCCAATTTCCCACCCAACTTTCAGTGGTGTTGCTGACGACCTAGAGAGAGGACTAAGACAGTTCATTTTATACAGTTCCATGTAGTGACTCCACCTACATAAAGACACACATCTCTTCAAGTCAGGAGCTTTAGCATGAAGATTCACAAGAGTACAGGAGAGGGGGTTAACACTTAACTGTGTACTGTGTCTTGTTTGGGGTTTCCTGAGAAACAAATTGGAGACAGGATTTGAGAGAGCACGGTTTAACTAGAAGGTAATCCAGGAAAGTGCTGGAAGGAGCATGGAGCAATGAGATAGGAACCTGGCTACCACGCAGGAGAGGGGAGTATAGTCCTCCTGGGAACCGTACCGAGGGCAAACTCCTTCAAGAGAGAGTCCAGACTCCTTCAAGAGAGAGGCAGCTGACTCCTTCGGTTGCTGGCTGAGGACCTCAGCACACCTTGGGGCTTGCTCATGCATGATCGAGTCCAGTGTGTCGCGTGACTGGAAGCTGTTGGAAAAGACACAGACGCTGGTGAGTGAAGGTGAGTCCAGCTGCAGGGTGCGAACAGCTGCAGGGTGCGAACAGCTGCAGGGTGGAGCTGGGGCACCCAGATGCTCCATGTTGTGGGATCTCAAACCTTCCAGACAGTGTTCTGTGTAATCCCCATTCCTCGTTCGTGTAAGTGACTTTCATACTGTAGAGGGAAGCTCCAGGGACACTCACCCAGGGTCCTGTTTAGCATCCTTGGCTATGAGTCCTGGTGGCATCCCTGTTGTCTGACCATTGTGACAACTTAAGCCATCATCAGACCCCATAACTTGGGGGGCATATCCCCCACTCAAGCACACAAGCTGGGTGGGAACGATCCCCTGTAATGAAAGTTTTCTTTTAATTCCCCTCACACTCTACCCTAGGGTCATGTGTATCAGTCAGGCTGAGAATGGGTTGGTCTGAAGCATCACAATTCTTGGAGCACCCTCTCTCTTTCTGTAAATTGGGGTTGTCATGCTGAGCTCACAGGGGTGAGGTGATCAGCACGATCCAGGTGAAGGAGTCCTCAGACGTCATGAGCTGTGTTAGTTCTGGAGGAGCGCTCTACTCTCTCAGCAACACATTCCTTCTTCTTTATCCTACTTCCCCCTGAACTTCCTGGGTTCCCCCCTTACACAACTTTCCCAAGACCCCCCCCCGAGGGCACAGGACAAAGCGGGTGTTTATCTCCCTCATAAGAACAAAGGTGATTTGTTCAGTCACAGTTGCCTCTAAACTGTGGCACAGGAGGAAAGGTCACATGTTGGGGGCCATCACCATGCTGGGCTGGGATTCCGGGGAGGTGTCGTGTGAGTGCAATGCACACACCACCCAAGTGCCAGGTCATCCTGTGCAACTCGCTGACAGCCTCCTCCGTGTTGAGCGCAGCATGCTCTCAAACCTGACTTTTCCTGGCTGCAGAGGTGATTTGTTTTTCAGCCCTTATCTGTGTTTGGCATCTCCTGTAATCCCTGCTGTGCCCCTGCCAGATGCTGCTCTCTGAGCAGCCCCCTGCAGTGTATACCACCTCCCATTCCTACTCTCCTCTCCCTCACTGATGGGTTTGGATCAGAAGAAGACTCCTAAGGGGCACATGGAAGGAGAGCTTCATGCTGGGACACAGGGACTCCTTAGTGTTGGATGGTGACTTCACTTTGTCCTTCCTCTAATCCCCATGGTCTACCCCTCTACAGCACATTGTCAGTGACTGCTTGCTCTGTGGTTGGTGGGACCACATGGGCCTGGGACAGGCCTGGACTGCATTGCGGTGTGTTTGTGTGTGTGTGTGTGTGTGTGTGTGTGTGTGTGTGTGTGTGTATGTGAGACTGAGCCGATGGTAAATAGAAGAGTTTCAGCCTGTTTTAATATGAGCGACAGGCTGAGGGTCATCCTCCACTCTGCACCCCCTTCTGTGTCTTTGACACAGACGAAGGAGGCGGGAGACCGGTATTGGCAACACAGCTCTTGTGTGTAGGACTGAGAAGCTGGAGTGAGGGGCTTTGGCTTCTTCAAAGGGGCATGAATCAAGCTCCCTAAACATCATTTGCTCTCAGTGATCACCCCCAAAGATGAGGCTTTGTGTGGGTTATGCGCTGTCAGGTGAGGGTAATGGCTAATGGAAACTGAAGGATGAGCATGGCCCACTGCTAAGATCAACCATCCCAAGTCTCGAGAACTCTGCTTCAAAGCAAAGTTCTTTTCTAAATTACCTAGTCACTGGTGTTTTATTATAGCAACAGAAAATGGTCTAGGATAGTGTTCTAAGAACTCCTATTTTGAAAGTCCACCAGATGGCAATGTTTTCTCCACGAATGAAGATATTCCGAAGCCAACCTGCTGAGTGCGACTGAGTGGCTGTCACTGGAAGTGACTAAAGCATTTGAGTTGGAAATGACTTTTGCTCACACACACACACACACACACACACACACACACAACCAGTATTCTGAATCTTGCTAAGCCTCTCAGGCACTAATGGGAACTGTTGTTACGAGGACATTATAGTGCATAAACAATATTTGTCTTCTACTTCTGACCTCTGCCATCACCCAGGCTCACTTGGAATTAGGAATCTGTTTCCATGAATGTCCAGGTGAGTCTTGTGTGCTTTGCCCACAGGACAGTATCGGGAAACCACTTGTTTGAGCATTCCTCTCCCTTAACCCCACCTTGAGTATAAAAGACACTATATGGTTTCCTAAGGCTGCTGAAACAAGTAACCTTGAACTTGCTGGCTTCAGTCAGCAGAAGTTTACTTCTGATGGTCTACAGATCCCAAAGTGGTGTATTGGAAGGTTGGTTCTTTCTGGGGACTCTAAGGGAAATCCACCCATGATTTATTTGTAATTTCTGGAAAGGTTCCAATATCTGTCTGACCTGGTCTTCCTGGTGTCTTGCTTCTGTGTATGCTAAGGACAGTTGCCATCAGGCTTAAGACCTGCCTGGGTAATCCACTATGATCTCATCTTAAGATCCTTGACCTAATTACATCTGCAAACATCTTTTTTCTTCTCCCCCAAATAAGAGCATGTCGGAACCATTCATTCACTCCAGGGCAGGCACTCTTTATTTACACTTAACTGAATTTTCCGCCTAACATCACTGGACAGTCACGAACAGTCTTTGAGAGCCAGGGACCACAAGGGGTCAGCCAAGCCTCACTTTTCTGATGCTCCATTCCTTCAGCGGCTAAACAAGGTTGGGAGACCTCCTGGCTTTACTGTCCAACCAAGCCACCTGCTGGACTGGAATCCTGGGTCACAGAGCCGATTCCCTCCTCATTGTTCTACAAAAATTAGCGGTGTCTGTGAAGAGAACATGTTCTTTCAGTTGTACATCTAGCGCTGTCAACCAGGGTTGACAACCAGGATCTTGCTGGCATTCCGACAGCCTCAGCTGCATCCAGAGTTCATATGTGGATGGCATTCTCCACTGCAGCTGCCAGGCCATGTGTCTGAAAATGTCCAAGGTTGGTGAATCCCGGGAAGATATTTGTACGTAATCTAATGGAAACAGGCCGGGTCACTCGGGCCATCTCCTGAGTACTTATTTTCATAACCTCTGTTACCATAGATGGTTCCTTAGACAGGACACCTCACTGTAGTGATGTTTTGTTTGTGATCTAACAAATAAAGCTTGCCTGAATAACAGAGTGCAGAGCTAGCCACTTGTTAGCCATAGCGGCCAGGCAGTGGTGGTGCACACCATTAATCCCAGCACTCAGGAGGTAGAGGCAGAGGCAGAGGGATCTCTGTGAGTTCAAGGCCACTCTGGGCTACACGAGATTGGCCCAGTCTAAAAGAGAAACAGAGCCAAGCGGTGGTGGCTCACACTTTTAATCCCACTATTTGGGAGTCCCATGCCTTTAATCCCAACACAAGGGAGGTGAAGACAGGAAGGAATATGGCTGGGCAGAGAGGAATATAAGTGGGAGGAGGTGAGAGCTTAGGACATTGAGTATGAGGATTCATGGAGACAGGCTCTTGCCCCCTTGGTTCTGAGGATTTCGTAGAGGTAGTAAGAACTGGACCACTCTGCTTCTCTGATTGTTTAGCTTTCTCCCCCTGATACCTGACTCTGGGTTTTGATTATTGAGACCAATTAGAAACAAGCTACAGCTCGCTGTCATTGGACACGTCTTGAATGGCAGTGGTGGCTCCTCAACAATGGTATTTCACTTGAGTAACTCTTGACTTTCCAGGAAATACTCGAGTGTCTTTGGTGAGATGCTGTCTATACCTCGGTCTGGCTTGGTTTTTCGGGTCATGGTAAAAGGCATTATATTTTCTGTGTGTGATTCACTGCCCAGGACCAGGGCTGTCCCTGTCCCCTGACACCCCTGAAACCATACCATGGAAAACCTGCAGTTTCTTTATGGTGTGGCCACAGAGGACCCCCCGCAGAAGGACATCTGAGAGACAAGACTTTGTCTTGGAAGAGCTCACAGCAGGGGGCAAGATTGCAGAGCAGTGTGGGCGTGTCTAACTGTGGCCCTCCTGCTGAATGTGCCTCAGGGCCTCGGGTGGTCAGCTGTGCAGTGTCCCACACAGTCAGCCTTTACTTCCTGTCCATGGCGCTTAATGTGACTTCAGTCATGGCTGTTTGGAGGTTACAAGTATTTAACTGGTTTTATGTAGGACACTTTCCCTCCCGATTGTAAGCTTCCTGAGGGTGGGTACCTTGCTTGGCATCCCCTCTCCTGGTCCCCTGGTGCCTGGCATATGGCTATCTTGAGCTGATCTCTGATCAATAAATGTTCTCAGAGTGAGGACTAGGTCGTGCATGGAACTTCAGAGAGATATGTTTTCAGGGATGCTAAACAATCACATGTGAAATCTCTTCTCTGGCAGAGAGGACCCTTGCTAAAGTTGCCTTTTGATTGGTGACACTCCCATCTTTAGCCTCTTTTCTACTTCGTTTTCATTGTGTTTTAATTTTGAATTACATTATTTATTTATGTGCTTATTTATTGTGTGTGTGCGCGCGCGAGTGCACGCAAGTGTGCATGCATGTGCACGCACGTGTGCACGAACAACAAGGCACATATGTGGAAGTCGGGGAAAAACTTACATCAGCAGGTTTGAAGATGCATGGTGACAAGATGTGTGGAGGACACCAGACTCCTACACCATCTAACCAAGTGCCTGCGCCTGTGTAATTTACAGAGAACAACGATGTATGTTTTACAGCTCTGGAGGTCAAGAAGTCCAAGGCAGGGCCCGGGAGAGACCTACATCTTGGAAGGGCCCTGGCTGGGAGGCAAAATGACAAGACAATGTATTGTGTTGGAGGGAGAGGCAGAGCACTGTCACCTTTCTGTCAGGAATGCCCTGCCGCTAAACTCCCCTGACCAAGTCATCTTGTAAAGGCCCCATCTCTCAATCTTGCACTGGAGATGAAGTTTAAACACAGCAACTTTGAGGGACACAGCCAATCCCTAGCAGAGGAATCACTATGGGCATTGAGAGCCTACAGTGAGAAGGTTTGGCCTTATAAGGTAGTGACATGTCAGAAAGGCCATCTCAGAGGTGAGTAGGGTCAGAGGAGGAAGGAAGTTTAGCCCCAGCCCAGAACCCTATGGAGTTTCAAAAGGCCAAAGCCATTGGTGGCAGTGGGGCGGAGCTTATAGAAGGTGGCTGGAATAGAGAGTGAGAAGTACCTGCAAAGCCAGTGCAGAGGATGTGAGCAGGTCCCGCTAGGGGTCGGGGGTGTTGGGGAGACTGCATCTTTTCGTGAGCGCTGTGGGAGGTCACTGATGTGACTGAAACCGTGAGCGCTGGTGTGAGCAATACCTAGTGGACAGTTATGGGCAGATAGAAGGCCAGCATCACCAGAGAGGGCATGTGGTCTCTGTCCATGTCACGAATATTTGTTGAGTACCTGCTAAATGCAGAGTACTTTCAGAGAACAAGGCAAGGCAGGAATCCTACTCTTGCAGAGCTTACCGTTTTGTGAGAACGTAGATAAAGCAAGTGTATCAGGGAAACCAGTCTGCGGCAAAGCATTTTGGGCAGTTGATAAAGGAGTGTGAGCTGGATTCAGCAGTTGAGAGTGGAGTAGATCCCCAGGAGGTAAAATGATGGAGGGCCAAGTTGAGGGCACAGTGTGGGACAGATGTCTAGGTCAGCTCCTAGAATTCAGGTTTGGACAGCCCAGGAGTGGGTTTTACTTTGTTTTTGTTCTTTTGAGACACGGCTTCTCTGTGTAGCCCTGACTGTCCTACAACTCGCTCTGTAGATCAAGATGGCCTTGAGTGAGTGCCAAGGAGTGGTCTTAAAATAAAAATATAGCGATTAAAACATGGCTCCTGCCCGGCCTTCCAACTTTGTCGTTATTCCAGCTCTGTCACCTCAGCTGCTGGGGGTAGGGTTTTAATCCAGTCCCCACAACCACAGCCGACTTCTGCATGGGAAAAACCTATCCGGAGTAACCACACACAAACATGCCACATGTCGTTGTGCAGGGCAGGCCCAGGCTGTGCCAGTCATGTCTCCTTTGCAGTTCAACCAAACTTTCCACCTGAGGTGAGAGCGTGCACGCACAGTTATATGTGGTATTGCTACAGCTGGCTGCTCCTCCCAGGAACCCTGTCATTTGCCACATCCTCCACTGTTGACTGTTATCGCTGGCGCAACCCCATCCACACCTTCCTCGCTGGACACTGGGAAACAGGTGCTTGGGTTAGAGTTCTGATTTGGGTTGTGAGCTGGGGTTCCCCTACTTTAGAAGCTGAGCTCCTGCATATGCAGTCCCAGGCCAAAGGGATTTCCTTTGTTTCCTGCTTACTGCTAGGATGTCAGTGACAAAGGCAGAGGAGTTGGCTGACCTTGACGTCAGAGTGTGAATTGTCCCTACAGTTACCTCCCTTCAGAAGGGCCAGGCTTCCTTCCTGTCAGGTTCCTTTTGGGCAAAAGCCTGGCCTCCTGACAAAGGCAGCAGAGGACACTAGAGTTGAAATTAACATGTATCAAATGCTTTCCTTAGTGCCCACAACTTCCGGGGCTCATCCCATTTAAGCCTCAGAAGAGCTCTATTGAGGTCAGTGCCATGGGATCAGATTTCTCGTTTTAGAGATGATGTCATGAGGCTTGGAGAGCTTGTGTGTAGCATACAAGGTCATGGAGCCAGCCAAGTACAGGGCTGGATTCTCACCCAGGTCAGCCTCTGCCTGAACCACTGTGGCTGTGGTGGTCATTTGACAGGGGACCCTGGGCTTTGGACTCAGCCTTGACTTCATGCCGCAGTTTGGACTAAGTCCATCCATTCGCTCATCAATTCACGGAGTCTCGCTCAAACCTCCTGTGAATACTGGGGCTATGGCACAGACCGGTGATGTCATCTCCAAAGAGCTCATGGTCTGGCTGCCAAGTCAGACTTATGAGCACAGCACCCACCTTGGTATGGGGACAGAGGAAGAGGTGACAGTTCTCATCTGTTTTAGGGATGGGGAAACAGCTTGCCCTTTGTGTAGGAGAAGGGCTCTCCTAGGTGTCCCAGGCCACAGAAAGAGCAAAGGCATGAGGTCACGATCACACCTGTGGTGTGTGGGGTGCCAGAGGTCTGTCAGCCAGAGAAGAATTGCACACCATAAAACTATGGACAGCTGTCTCTCAGGCTCCACCCTGGATCCTCTGAAACATACTTCGTGAGTCTTGAGCTAGCAATTGTGGAGAGAGTTCTCAATACTGTGAGAAGAATTCCTTCTTTTCTTTATTCTGTAGCCCCCTTTCCTTGCCCTTCCTTCCATTAGCCATACTTTAAAAAAAGAAAGAAAGAAAACACAACTCACTATGTAGCCAAGGACACCTTTGGACTTTAGGTCCTCTTGCCTCCACCTCAAGAGCTGAAGTTAAATGCGTGCAACACCACACCCAGCGTGCAACACAACACCCACTCTGTGTGGCGCTGGGGTAGACTCCAGGGCTGCGTGTGCACTAGACAAGCAATCTACCCACCGAGCCTCACCTCTAGCCCTTACTGCTGTTGAGACAGGGTCTCACCTTCTAGCACAAGCCAGCCTCTCGTTTGTGACTGTCTAGCCTCTACATCCCTATTGCGGAGATTACAGAGGTGTTACCACACTTGGCTTCTTCTGTTTGACTTTAGGGCCACCCCTGCTCCGCTTTCCATGAAAGAAGCCTGACTGAAAACACACAAGGCCATTGCTTCTCACCTCTCTCTCTCTCTCTCTCTCTCTCTCTCTCTCTCGTACCCCTCTGGGAAACGAGGAGATTGAAATACATAGTTGAGTATTGAGCATGTTTTCCAGGAGGTTCTGCTCAGTCCAGAAGGATGATTTAGGTCTGGCCTGTCCCCTTCAGGAACTCTCAACTGTAAGCTCAGTGCAGTTACCGTGAGACACTCGTGATTGACACTCACAAAGCACCTGGGATTGCAGAGGACAAGCTAGACTTGGCCTTAAAGAAGAATTCACTGGGGGAGGTGACATTGAGCCAGTCTTAAAAAGTGAGTGGGGGTTTTCCCTCACAGAAAAAGCAAGGGAGGACGACACGAACAAACACCCAAGTTAAGACAGTCCAGGCTGTACCTGGGAGAGAGTGGTCATTACACTCCAAGCTCCAAATAGGAGGGTAAGTGGGCTTCAGACCGGAGAGTGGGCTAGTCCTCACTACCACAGCCTTGGGGGCTGCACCAGGGTTTTCCTGTCTCTCCCAGGAGCTGTGATGATCACGCTCACAGTGAGAAAGCTCACGCTTGTCACCAGGAAGATAGATTGCCAAGAGTGTCAGACCGAAGGCAGAGGGACCCGCTGCGAAGTCTCTGCCATTGTTGCAGTGAAAAATGGCAAGATGAAAGCATGTATTCAAGAGTGATTTGTAAAACACAATGCACGGGAGGCACTGGGTGAGCAGATGATGGGTGCTCAGGTCCCATATGTGGGGTGAGCATCTGCGAGGAGCTGGAGCACACTAACGAGAGGATAGGCTGGTCATCTGAAGGTGTGCAAAAGCTGATGGGCAAGGGCCCAAGAAGGGGCACCGCTAAAGAGTCCGAATTAGGGTGCCAGTGACATCCAGAAGAACAACGGCAGTCGAGGGGCAGTTTTGGAGCCTATTGCACTTGGTGATACAGACAGCAAATACAATGGCTTCTTGAAGAGGCTTGGAGCTAAGCAAAGGAGAGGGCAGTGGTTAGGAGTAGGTGGAATGAGAGACCTACTTGTTGTCTCCCAAGGCTCTGTTCCCTTGCTTCTTACTTCCTAAGAGGACCCTAATTTTGTGGGGGTAAGGTCTGCACACACATGGAGTGGTGAAGTCTGTTATGGGTGTCTTCCTCAATCACTTTCTACCTTGTCGTTTGAGACAAGGTCGACATTAATTACTTGTCTTTTTGCTATGACAAAACACTCAGTAAGCAGCAAGCCTATGGACGGAAGGATCATTTGGGCTCACAGTTGGAAGGTACAGTCCATCATGGCGGGGAAGGAATGATGGCGGAAGCTTGAGGCAGCTGGTCACCTTGCATCCCCAGTTGGGAGGCAGACAGAGATGAATGCTGGTATGTACCTACCTTTCTTTTTATGCAATCCTGGACTCAGGCCATGGAATGGTGCTCCCGACAGTGGGTGGGTTTCCCTACCTCGATTAACCTAATCTAGATGATTCCTCATAGGCAGGCTCAGGGGCTCACCTCTTAGGCCATTCTAGACCCTATCAAATTGTCAATCAATGCTAGCCATCACAGGACTTTTCACTGAACCTGAAGCTTTGCTGTATGTCTAGGTTGACCCCCAGTAAGTCCCTGGGATCTATCTGCATCTGCTTCCCCAGTTTTGGGGTTATAGTCATTGCTGATGCACCCAGCTTTTTGGGTGCTTTGGGTGTAATTTGCATCCTCAAATTTGCACAGATACTTCACTACCTAAGCTGTTCCCTCAGCCTCAGAACCCTAGATTTATTCCACCCCATCCCAGTGTCATCTTTCTGACTCAGAGTTTCTGGGATGAGTGCCTATAGGTTCAAAATAATCATGCCAATCCCATTTCTCTTTGCCGGCATTTTGCTCAGTAATTACTGGCTAAGCCCACTAGTGTGGGTGTCTTCAGCCACTGGCACATTGTCCGGGCATGGATACCTGACTGTGGTCTGATCAGGCTGGTCAGAGGGACAGTTTTTCTTAATTAGATTCTATATGTCTTCAGCTGGAGATGAGCATGACAAAGCTGAGCCTTGACCCTACCTGCCCTGGAGATGGCCCACTATCCAGCTTCTTGCTAGTGTGGGCTAATCATTTGCGACTGCGTCAACCTTCTTGGTTGGGTTTGTGTTAAATGCATCTGGAAGCATCACTGATGGACATCAATGGATTTGCCTTACTTTAGGGATAAATGATACCCACGGCTAAGGGGATAAAGTTGAAAGAAGAAAAAGATGTAAAAATGTAAGGAGAAAGCTGGTGGCTAGAGCATCCTAACTGGAGATGATTACACTCAGGGCCATTGCTGGACGATGTGACTTGGGAAAAAGAGAAGCATCCCTTTCCCTTACAGAACAGTGGAGGAGGACTTTCCTAGTGATCTGCAGGCCCCCAGAACTCTCCTGATGTAACCCTTTCCTCTAATCAAGAGTGAGTGGCATCATTAAAGTCACACACAGCAAATGACAGATTCACAAAAGGATCCTTCCCTGAGGAACCACAGCCATCTCCATGGGACAGCACACAGCCCAGCCGGGCAGCAAAGGGTCAGTAGAGTCATGTGGAAGATGATGGTGTCAGACACTGTATTTCCTTGTCTGATAGCTCACCAAAATGCCACATCCTGTGACATATTTTGGAGGGATAAGGGCTTTGTTTGGCTACAGCATAAATTCAAGATGGAGAAAGTCAGGCTGGGATCGGCTCCTGGCAGGTCTGATATGTCAGTCTAGGGTTTTTAACTTCATTGAGTTTGCATCAGTGGATTAGTTAGCTCGCTGTTGCTGTAACAAAACATCAGAGGCTCAGTGATGCATAAAGAAAAGAAGTTTATTTGGCTCATGGGTCTGGAGGTTCAGGGCATGGCCCCTGTCCTGTTTGGCTTTTGATGGTAGGTATATCATTATCATAGATGTGCAGGTAGGAGAAAGTGACTTAGGAAACCAGAGACTAGAGAGGGGCCAGTCTTCTCTTTTATAATAGTGTCTTATTGAGGAACCTACCTAGGGTCTCATGAGAACTACTTTAATCCCTTCCAACAGTATCCCCACCACCTAAAGACTTCCCAGAGGACCTCACATCTTAGTATTGTACACGGGTAGTAAGCCTCTGACTCATGGACTCTTAGGGTACACTCAAGCCATGTCCAGACCACAGCAATCAACATTTATCAAATGTGAGCAAATAAAAAAGTATTACTGTTGCTTAATTTTCATTGAAGATTATTATTAGTATTATAATACCTAAAAATATACGGACATAAAACTAAGTATATACTCTTGAGATGGCCAATTTTATATGCTAACTTGAGTGGGCTAAAAGATAATCAAGAATCCAGTAGTACTTGAATCGGCAGGCTGGGCCAAAAAAGGCCTGCTCTCACCAGTGTGGACAGCACCCTCGGGTCTGCTGAGGTCACACAAAGGAAGCACTTTGAGTTGAAGAGGTGCCATCAGAACTCACATTTACCGCTTGGTGCAGCCTGAGGGACTGTTGAGAGAACTTGGGAGCATCTTCCTGCCATTGGAATTCTGTCCTTGAGTGGACTATTTAGATCCCAGGCTTCCCCTCTTCTTCTCCTTCTCTTTATTTTTCCTTTCCTTCTCTTCCTCCCCCTTTCTTCCCCTTCCCCTTCCTTCTTTCTCTCCTTCTACCATCTGCTCCTCCCTCTATCCCCCTTCCTTCACCATTCCTCCTTCCCTCCCTCCCCTCTTCCTTTCTCTCCTACTCTCTCTGTCTCTTTCTTTTTCTCACAGTAGGGTCTCTTGTCACCCAGGCTGGCCTTGAACTTCTCATCCTGCTGCCTCCACCCCCAGGTGCTAAGTTTACAAGCACCTACTATGGCACCGACCCTTGTTCTCTCTTCAAGCCCCAGTCTTGAAGTTAAAACAAACAACATCTATGCATTGCTCCCGCCATGACGTGCTTATTGCGCTACGGCTCACCCACAGCAATGGTGCAAAATGACCATAGACTGGTGCCCTCAAAACTGTGAGCCAACAACCCCCTTCTCTCCATAAATTCATTATTTCAAGCATTCGTTACAGTAACAGGCAGCCGACTAACACAAGAATGGTGAGTTCTTTTTATCCTTGATGAAAATAAGAATGGAGCCCCTGGTTCCTGGGTCTAGTCTCTGACCAGTGCCCCACTTACTCTGCTTCTTCGGCTTCATTCTGATGCAACTTATGTCATCTGCTCCTGTTGTCCAGATCAGAAAGAGCCGCCTGGGGAATTCTGAACTAATACAATCACCCAAACTAATTCCCACGATAGGTCTCCCTGCACATCTCTGTCTCCCATTGCTTCTACTTCTCTAGAGAACCCTAGAGAGTAGACATTCCTTTTGTCTGAATTTTGTATGTGGATTATACAACTAAACCCAATTTGCAAAGTAAATAGAAAAAAGCATCAAAGCCATAGCAGTCAGCATTAAGCTAATGACTAACAGACGGTGCTCTGTTGAAAGCAAGTCTCCGTTCACAAAACAAACACGGCTTACTGGAATGTGCTGGCAACTTTGCTCTCCAGAAAAACAAACAAACAAACAATGACAACAACAAAACCACAGAGAGCCCTGCTTGGTGAGCCCTTGCTGATCTCTGTGTGCATGTACCCTCAGTGTGGACCCAGCAGACTGTCTGCGTGTAAGATCCAACTCTCAGAATGCCTGCAATATTAATGACAGGTTCTGGCCAGCCAGAGCAGGGTGCTCCTGCACATGGCTGCTTTACAGTTGAACCTGGGTTCTCCTGAACTTGTCTGGTGCATTTTCTAACGTGTGACACACCTTTCCTTTTTCCAGTTCCTATGAAATCTGTGTTTGCAAGGGTCACAGGGATAAAACGTGTATTAAAACACTCCCTGTTCCTTCATCATCCTGTGACAAAAGACAATCACTAACCAAAGCCATTCGGTTCCAAAATCTATATCATAAAGTTTACAGTTTTTTTTTCTTTCTGACCGTTCTTGAAGCTCACCCACCTCAACAACAAAACGTGATCACATAGCCACCGCCAGCTACTAGCAAGATTGAGACATAATGTGTGGCCTTCCAGCCTCTACTGTGGAAGGAGCAAGGGGACAGGAGAGGAATGATGGAACTTCAGGGCCTGTAGGAACTCTGTGTGCTCTGTATGAAGGGCCCCATGTCTGGAGAACACACTTGAGAATATGGACTACAGAGCAATGTACAGTTCCAGTTCCTGATGAATGTGCCTTTCGGGGGGGTGTGTATGTGTGTGAGTGTGTGAGAGTGTGTTTGTGTGTGAGTATGTGTGTGAGCATGTGTGTGTATGTGTGAGTGTGTATGTGTGTTTGTGTGTGAGTGAATATGAGACTGTGTGAGTGTGTGAGAGTGTGTGCGCGTGTGTGTGTGTATGCTTGCGCACTTGTGTGTGTGTGCATGCTCATGTGTGTGCATATGTGTGTGTATATATATATATATATATATTTGTTTATGCACTTGTGTGTCTCTGTGTGATCCCAGCGCCTCCCAGAGTGTAGGGACTCCTTTCCTGTCTCATACAGCAGGGAACAGGGCTGCAGGCAGAGCAGTTTCCTTCTAAGGGCTTCAGGAGGGAAGGGCCAGACTTCAGAAATAAATTACATTTGATTCAAAGGACTCCGAAGCTGAGGAATCAAGGAGGCCGCAGCCCCAGAAAAATGTGGGGGTCAGGTATTAGCTAGTCGAGATGAGCTAGTGTCCTGTCCTTGAAGGCAACCACTCCACGCCTCCACTCACGTCTTCCCCACGGTCCCCAGCCCAAGCTGGACAGGGCTGTAATGCTGGCTCCCTGCCCTCCTCACCTCTGACCTCGCCACCCATCTGGCCTCTTGCTGTCACTGCTCCTGCTGAGTTCTGTCATCTGAGCCCCTAATTTAATAGGTTTGTCTCATTATTTTGATTAATCATATTAACTCATGTTAATTAAGAGAGAGATTTAAGCAATGACAGAGGTTAATGGAATCGGCCCGTGTTCTTCTCTGGCTTTTGTTGGGGGCACTGACAGGCATGGGGAGGGGGGAATAGGAAAAGGAATATCAGCAGGAAAAGGCCAGGGAAACCCAGAGAGTCCGCAAAGAATGAGGGGAAAGGTATCACTGAAAAGATCTGCTACCAGTCGGAGTTTCCTTCTAATTGAACGTCTGATTTTATTAATGATGGGTTTATAAAGTCCTTAAGAAAAGAATTTAGTCAGCTCAGCATTAGCTGTGAAAATTAATACGGAAGATATCATTGAAATGATCCTTTTATTTGTCATCTCTAAGGTTTGGCCCATTCCTGGGCTCTGTATTAGAGGCAGAGAAGGACCGAGCACCTCAGCTGCCTGACTTGAAAAGCACACCCACTTCCTCCAACACTCTTCAGTTTTCAACTTCAGTTTCCCTGCCCTTTTAATCTTGATGACAACATTGTGAGGTCTCTTCATGGGGGAGGGAGCTCAGAGACGACTGGTCACTTATCCAAGGTCTCATGGTCTGCCAGCCGTGAATCCAGACCCTGGCATCCACAGCAGCAATGTTGGTAGCCAGGAGCCATGTGCCCCTCGATTTATCTCTACAGTGGAGAGAGATCTTTGAAGCCAAGGGTCATGTCTGTCTGACACAGGGCCTTCACTGGGGAGAAAGGGAGCAGATGACTACTGTCCTTGCCTGATTAAGGTTTCTAGAGTGGACTGTGTCCTTGTCAACAAGTTCTTTCTATGTATAAGTTCAGTTTTCTTCATTATTATAACAAAATACCTGACGTAGCCTGTTCTATAAAGAAAAAGGAGTTTGTTTAATTCACAGTGTTGGAGGCTGAAAGTCCAAACAACACGCACAAGCTCTGATGAAGGCCCCATGGAAAAATGACAGGAACACAGGTAGGAGGAAAAATACATGTCAAAACAGAAAGCTGGAGAACAACTAGAGGTTGGGTTTGGTGGAGAGGAGGGCTTCTCAGTCTCTCACAAGGGCTGCTTCCATCCCTTCTAAGTGCACACCCCCAGTGACCTAAGGACCTCCCAACTAGACCCCTCCTGTGTCACCACACTGAAGACTAAGCTTTTAACACGTGAACTTTTGGAGGACACAGTCTATAAAGTTGTTGGGTTTTCCTAATTCTTTATTCTTAGCTCTTTGAGGGTCCTACTACCCAGCTCCAAAATAAATCACACAGAAGCTTATTCTTTCTTATGATTGCCCAGCCTTAGCTTGTCTTGTTTCTAACCAGCTTTTCTTATATCCTGTCTATCTTTTCGTTTCTGGGCTCTTCTCTTTCTCTATTCTATATACACCTCTTACTCTGTGGCTAGCTGTGTAACTGGGTGGCTGGCCCTCATGTCCTCCTATCCTTCTTCTTTTCCTGCTCCTCGATTCTCTCTTCCCAGATTTCTCCTCCTATTTATTCTCTCTGCCTGCCAGCCCTGCCTATCCTTTCTCCTGTCTTGCTATTTGCTGTCCAGCTCTTTATTAGTCCAATCAGGTGTTTTAGACAGGTAAATTAACACAGCTTCACAGAGCTAAGCAAATGAAACAAAAGAATGCAACACATCTTTGGATCATTTAACAAATGTTCCACAGCATAAACAAATGTGACACATCTTAAACTAACATTTTACAACACTGTACCATTCCCCATCTTGGAAATGGTGTTCTCCTGGAGTTGGCGTTACCAGTTGAAGCCCTAAACAATTCAATTAACCTGATCCCAAAGGTAGGAGTAAGACAACAAACAAACAAACAAAACCCTGCATTAACATGATACAAGGAAATGAACAGACCAGTTGAAAATTGCGGGCTACATTTGTAGTTAAACATTTTGTTGCTAGAACAAAACAAGTCTTGCGCACACCCTAGACCAAAACATTCTGTAGGCAAAACCACTCCTGGGGTGGAATCCAATGTTATCTCCTAAAGGGAACTGGGACCTTAGTCAGTTCCTTAGACTTTTGTTTGAGGTAGAAACACATCTGCTTCTCTATTCCTGAAGTACCCGGTCTGGCTAGCCACACCTGTTGACAATAACCTTGAGCAAGCAGAACTCTCTAAATCTAGGTGGAACCTTAGTCTGAGGTAGAAACACAATAACCTTGAAGGAATCGAGGTAAGTTCCAACTCTCTGACCTTTGGTCAATGTGGAAATAGGCTCACTTCTTCAGATCTCCACAAGTCATACTGATCCCTAATCTAATATGACTGCAGAGGCAGAGGAGTAACCACAGAGAGACGGTGACATGAAGAGGAGAGGAGAGACGGAGCTATGTTGTAAACCAAGGGACAACCGATGCTGCAAGAAGCTGAAAGAGGCAGGGAAGGAACCGCCCCCAGAGATATCGGAGATGGCCCAGCAGAGACCCCCGTTTCAGACTTCAGACTTCTAGGACAGAAAGGGCAAATTTCTATCATTTTAAGTTACTACCATGCTTAGTCCCAGCTGTCAATTTAACGAGACCTAGAATCGCCTGGAAGGCAGGCTTCTGAGAAGCTGTGACGATGAAGTCTAAATTGCAATGGAAACCCCAGGATACTGGAGATGCCAGAGCTGTGGGATACCTGCCAGAGAAAGCTGCAGGCATGGAGTAGAGCTGGCCTGAGTGAGAGGATTTGTGTTGCAGGCAGCAGAACTGATGGGTGCTGTTACCTAAGCCTTTTGGAGCCCAGATGATTGCATCATGAGTTCCAAATACCAGATGTGGAGTTGCAGGATTTGGTGTTTGCCCTGCTGGGTTTGGGTCTTGTTTTAGTCTGATTCTTCCTTGCCCTGCCCAATTCTTCCATTTTGGGAGTGTTTATCCTGTGCCATTGTATTTTGGCTGTCCCTTCTGAGACTCAGGGCAGTTCTCATAAAATCAAAAACAAATTCTTTACTGTAATGGTCTGTCCTGTCCCTTTAAGAGACATGCCCTACCCACTCCCTCCCCCATCCACCATTTGAGGCTGGCAGCTCTTCCTGCCTACCTGGGCTAGGATCCCTGACTGTGTTAAAGGAAGAAGATGAGCTGATCACAAATATACATTGTTGCTCTCTGTTTCTTGACTGCGGATACAACATGATCAAACTTCTGCACTGTGATTTCTACACCCTCAAACTGTGGGACCAAATAAACCTTTCCTTCCATAAGCTTTTTTTCTTTTAAAAAAAATTATGTTCATTGGTGTTTTGCCTGCATTAATGTCTGTGTGAGGGTGTCGGATCCCCTGGAACTGAAGTTACAGACAGGTGTGAACTGCCATGTGGGTGCAGGGAATTGAACCTGGGTCCTCTAGAAGAGCAGCCCGTGCTCTTGACCACTGAGCCATCTCTCCAGCCTCCCTTGAATTGTTTTTGTTGGAGTATTTTATCACAGCAGCTGAAGTTACAAGACAGCTACTTTCAGGTTGTCACGGCTGCCCTAGCAAGTGATTACCCGTGTGTGTGTGTGTGTGTGTGTGTGTGTGTGTGTGTGTGTATAGGCCAGGCCAGAGGTCAACCTTGGGTGTTGTTCCTCAGTAGCTGTCCATCTTTAAAAAAAATTTTTTTTTGAGACACTATGTCTCAATTTTACCTGGAACTGTCTAATGAGGCTATGTTGGCTGTCCTGTGAGACCCAGGAATCCTTTTGTCTCTGCTCCCTGGCTCCAGAATTACAAGAAGCGTGCACCTCCCTGCTTCCAGCTCTTTTATGTGGTCTCTGGGGACTGAACTCAGGTCTTGTGCTTGCATAGCAAGAACTTTACCAACCAAGCTCTTACCGAGCTGTCTAGACTGTTGTTTGGCCTTTAAAAATAATCAGAAAGGGTCTGAGTTGGCTGGACGTTTTGAGAGGTCAGAGGTAAAGGGAACCAATGCTGAAAGTGCCAACCTTGACTCAAGTCTGCCTGTTGGAGCCCGCACCATAGTTGCCTAGTGAGACTTCTTCCCATAGTTCTCCAATGTTTATCAGACCCTTGGGTCATAAGGGGACTCTGCAGCTGGTGAGCCCATTCTCACAAGGGCTTCGGTGACTCTCAGGGTTTTCCATTTTCCATAGCTATCCAGTATGGTGTAAAGTTTCCCTTCCTCCCCTGCTGCTCCTAAGCTATCTGTCACTAGTGGGTTTATCTCCTTTCCTGTTGAGTTTGTGCATGGCCTCATAATCTGCTAATCTTATTGATCAGGTTGATAATTTGAGGTTCATTTATTCTTCGGTAAATGTTTCTGGTGTGCCTACTGGTGTCAGGTATTGAATATATAGTACTGAACACTTACACTATCTCTTTCTATTTTCAAATTATTTATTTATTTACTGATTTTTGCATATATATGTGCTATGTGGTATGCATGAATGCGTATATGTATGTGTATATGTGTGTTGGCACACGTGTATGCATGTGTGTGTATATATGTGTGCATATGGAGACCTGAAGTGGACATCAGGAGTCTTCCTCCAACATTCTCTACTTTATTTATTGAATCAAGGTCTCTCAATGGAACCCAGACTTTGCTAATATAACAGCTAATCTTTCTGGCTAGCTTGCTCCTGTCTCTGCCTTCTGTCTTCTGTACTCTGCTATGAGTACAGGTGGTTGTCAAACTTGCCAACTTCTACATGGTTGCTGGGGATCCAAACTCTGGTCCTCGTGTTTGTTCAACAATCATTTTATCTCCTGAGCCACCTCCCCAGCCCATAGACACAGTCCTAGAACCTGCAATGAAGTTTTGGGACCATCCTTGACGGAGTGAGACCCCCAGTTCCCTAGAGTCACAAGTCATACTGACCAGACACTCGACTGGTGTAGCAGCCTCAGCTGTAAAGAAGTAAGGACTAGGTGACTTCTGTGGTTCTTTCCAGCTTAGACTTAAGACTCTATACCTGAGAAATGATGGACTTAACCTAGAGTTCCCAAGAATGTCCAGGTCTCTGTGGTCAGAACTGTAGGCAGATGAGGGTTTCCTGGATGGAGGAGCATCAGCAAGGAGCAGAGGCCTCTGGTAATGACCATGTGATCAATCAGACAAGTGCCTCACCTATGGCTGATGGAATAGGACAGGAACCAGGTTCATCTGATTCCAGAGTCTACACATAATAGATAGACAAGTCCTTGGGAAAGAAAGATCACTCTCCATGCTGCCATGATTCTTTCCTAAAGTCTTAAGTAAGCTATTTCACATAAGCTTTGTGTTTTTTTTCCCAGCTGTTTTTAGCAGGACAAGTTACTGCATTGTGATCTCTAGGTCACTGCGCGGTGAGTTTTCCACTCAGCGAGCATGACTATCATTGATCTCAGACACTTGCTGTAAAACTTAGCTCCACTCTATGAACAATCACCATATAAACACCCCAGATGTAACTTCCTGACTTTAAAAAGGTCCAAAGTTAGCCCTTCCTCTGCTGTAGCTATCCCTCCTGAGGGACTGGAAGTGAGACCTGCTGAGTGAAAGAACTGTCATAGCAGATTACTGAGAAGGTCATTGGGACCTCTGGCTTGAATCAAGTTCTAGAGAAGCTGCAGGTACCTTCAGGTATCTGAAGAAGAGGCAGTCTTGTGGGACTCGGCCCTTTGTTGGGATGTTTGTGTTAACTCTGTAGCATCAGAATTCAGTGAAATTGCAAGACACCTGGTGCCTAAAAACACTTGAAGAATATCTTAGAGAGGTGAACCCACATTTTGATGTCAAAAGCAACATCCTAGAAAACCATCTCCCCCTTTATCATTCATGCCAGAAACAGGAAGGCAGTTTTTATCGTCTCATGGTCCAGCTGCTTCAAGGAACTGGTTTAATATAGAAGGACCTTGTGGGTCCCGAGCAGTTTCTATTTGAGAATTATTGCTCCACAGAATATGTCAGAGTATGAATTCAGCCACTTCCTTCCATCATAGTGCCTAACCCCAAATAAAGTCTCAGAAAAGCCTGTTAAATCGTTTGTATAGCTCTCCTAAGCATCCTTACCCTTTCAACGTAGTCTTGCTACAGTAGCTTTATCCATTACTACAGCAAAACATCTGAGGCTGGGTATTTTAAATGTAAATTTATTTAGGTTATAGTTTTGAAGGCAGATAGTCAAAGACTGGGTTGCAGGTTGATACAGGCTCTAGGATGTATCACACCCTGGTGACAGCCATCAAGCTGAGAGATTAATGCACCCAAACCCATTTGCTCACTGCTCTAAAGACAATAGTAGAGAAATGAGGGCTGATAAGAAGCGAGTTAAGAGTATCAGAAGAGGAGCCATCATCCTACTCATAGGACAGTCTGAGGAGACTCAGTATCAGAGGAAAGGTGATTCTGAGGGCCAAGGAGCAGGAGAGCTCAGGGCCTGTGGGCTCCTTGTTCTTCAGGACAAGTGTCCTTTACATTAGACAGACGTGGAAATCAGCCTTAGCCTGCTGGGGCTAGTTCCTGTAATTCTTTAGACAATATTTTATTATCAATATTTGGCATTTTCATCATCATCTTACACATTCTGATATAACCTGAAGGCCAACTGATGGTCTGGGTTCTGTAACCTAAAGAAAAATGTATTTAGCAACTGATATTTGATTTGTTTAGATCCAGATTTTCTTTAGACTCTAGAATGCTAGATAAAAGGGCAGGGGGAATAACTGTGCAGAACAACCTACAGAGAAGCAGCCTACAGGACTGTGTGGAGGGGGGGTTGCCTGGGGACAGAAGCAGGCAGCAGAGAGGCCAGACTTGTTCATATTTGTTCACTTGTTTTCCTGTTGATTTTGTGATAAGGCTTTGTGTCTCCCAGACTGGACTCAAACCTGATTTGTAGCCAAAGTTGGCCTTGAACTCCTCCAGCTCTGCAGGTGTGCACCACCACATCTGTATCTACAGTTCTTGGGGTCGAACCCAGGGCTTTGCATATGCTAGGCAAGCATTCAATCAAATGAGCCACCTCCCTAATCAAAATCTTGTTCTTTTAAAAGAACTCCTCTCAGGAGAACTAACTGGAGTCCCTTAAGAACTAGTTTATTGCTTCTGAGGACAGTGTCCCAATGATCTAGTGATCCACCCTTTCATGGCCTAAAGAGTCTACCATCTGAGCATCACTAACTTTACTGAGAATCAAATGTCCAGGATATGAACCCCTGTATATTTGGGGATTGACTCAAGCAGTGGTTCTCAGCTTTGATTCTACATTAAATTCACCTGGATGGAGTTTATAAAATACTGATGTCCCAGACATTCTGATTTATTGGTCCAACATGGAGCTTCAGCATCCATATTTTATAAAGCACCCTGGGGGATTAGAAGTGGAGCCATTGTTGGGAACTAGTGCACTCAATAGTAATATGGCCTCTCTCATCACTGTGGGAAAAGTGGGCTCATGGCAGCAGCAGAGAAATTTGCAGGTCAATAATGAGTGGAAAGAAGGTGTCTTAATGGCTGGCCACTTTAAGTCCCCATCAGATGGGTTTGCATTTCATCCTAGAAAGTAGTATGAGGGGGAGGGAGTTAGGCTCGTCTTTCATTACTTTCAGAGTCAGCTGTGCAGCCTGGACCAGTCACTCAGTCTCCCTGAGCTTTCCTTGTGATATCAGAGCAGGGCTGAAGCAGTCGCCTAGCTCAGGCGAGAGTGTGGATCCCAGAGTGAGGTTCTCTGTGGTTGGCAAGCCATGTAACCTGGGCAGGCACTTTAATCTCTCCCAGAGGAGGCTTTCTCATTCAGAAAGTGGAGAGTTGAAGCCCTAAGGCTTGCTGTGAAGATTAAGTAAATTACTATAAGCAAAACACTTAGCCAAAACTGGCATTTACCCAGCGTCTCCAGTCAGCCAAGGCTCTTGTAATTCATGGTACAACTCTGGAGAAAACACCCTCTCTCCATGTCCCAGCACTCAGACATGGGGCATTTCCTGACTCTGGGTGCCAGCATTTACTTGCCAAATTGTTCAAATGGGAGACATAAATTATAAAGTGGAAATGAGAGGGCTTGCTTATCCTGCCTCAAATCTTTTGTTTGCCTTGGTAGCGGAGGTCACAAACAGCCTTTCTGAGCTGTGTGCTCTGTAATCCCTGGGGCATTTTGCAGGTGCCCCCTTAGCTCCAATACTGATGTAGGATTCCCCTCTGTATGCTATGAATACCATTGGTTAATAAAGGAATCGCTTTGGGCCTATAGCAGAGCTATAGGGGAACAGAACTAGGCGGGGAAAACTAAACTGAATGCTGGGGGAAAGGAGGCAGAGTCAGAGAGAAGCCCTGTAGCCCGGCCAGGGACAGATGCCAGAACTTTAGCTGGTGAGCCACAGTCACGTGGCAATACACAGATTAATAGAAATGGGTTAAATTAGTATGTAAGAGTTAGCCAATAAGAAGCTAGAGC
>JAQHUG010000081.1:4815795-4866891 GCA_028555095.1 Dicrostonyx torquatus
AAAAAAAAACAAAGTAGAAAGAAAGGAAAGAAGGAAGAGGAGCATAAGCAAGGTGGGGGTGTGGCCACAGCCTGGTCACCTGTCCCTCCCCTGCTAACTTCCTCCACTCCCCCAGTCAGTTCTCAGATTTTCCATTCATGGACTGGTCCAGCCCCAGAGGAAGGAGTTCTGAAGGAAGCCACCTTTTTGTTCTGATTTCAGTTATCTTTTTGAAAGACCTTTGCATTAGACTTTGTCCCACTTGGAAGGTGAGCTTATCAAATACTTTCAAGCATCTTAGATAGAATTTTAAGTGTAATGTATTTTATTTATTTCTTTAATATCTCAAATTAACATATAAAACCTTCCCAAATATGCAAATAATTCTCAAAAACCTATGCAGTGGAAATAATAATGTGAGTGTACAGTTTTCTTCACCATTCTATCTCCGCACAATGTAAAACCCTGAGCTGAAATCAGTTCTTCCATTTCCATTTAAAGTTGGGGTTGGACTGGGCGGTGGTGGTGCACACCTTTAATGTCAACACTTGGGAGGCAGAGGCAGGTGGGTCTCTGTGAATGTGAGGCCAGCCTGGTCTACAGAGTTAGTTCCAGGACAGCCAGGGATAAGCAAAGAAACCCTGTCTCACAAAATAAAAGTTGGAGTTGGATGTTACTCTTTGCTTTTTGTTCTTGCTTGTTTAAATGTTTTGAGACAAGGTTTCACTGTATAAATTTGGTTTGTTTAGAGCTTAATATGTAGGCCAAGCTAGCCTTGAATTTGAAGCAATTCTCCTGCCTCAGGCTCTCAAGTTCTGGAATTGTAGGGATGCAAAACCACATCTGACAGAAAATTGTTACTGTGTATGTGTGTGCATGCATATGCATGTGTATGCATGCATGTATGTAGAGGCCAGAGGTCAAACTCAGGTGTCATCCTCAGGAGCCGTTCACCTTGTTTTTTGAGGCAAGGTCTCTCACTGAAGCCTCCAGTTGAGTGACTAGACCTGGTATCTCATTTGGTTTTAATCAATCTCGAAGTTGTGTTGTATGAGGTCTCTTTACAGACACAAGAAGGAAACTGAGGCACAGAGAGTTTGAACATATGGACCAAACCTGGCTAGTCAGCTGGCTAAACTGTTAGCAGCATCTTATTTCTGTATGTTGAAATTACTGATTGAACCTAATGGCTCACGCTTGCCTTGTGAGTGTTCCACCACTGAGCAACAGCCCCTGCCCAACTGCTAGTGGTCTACAGATCACACTTCAAGTGACAGAAGATGTAGAGTTTCATGACTCTTTAGGTCACTGCCTTATTAACTGAAGCTTGTGCTGTGATCTAGGCTCCCACCATGATGGTGCCTACAGTCTGGGCAAGGGATGTGGGCTGCTGCCCAAGAAGAGAACGAGGAAGGCACTGTGGGAAGGCAGAGATGGTGAAATGACCCCTGTTGGGGGGCCAAGAGGTTTCCTGGTCTGATGATTAGTGAGGGTTTTTTTTTGGTTTTGTGTTTTTGTTTTGTTTTTCAATATATGAGTGTTTGCCTAAATATATGTCTGTGTATCACTTATGTACTTACTGCCCTCAGAGATCAGAAATGGGCATTAGACCCCCCCAAGACTAGAATTACAGACAGTTGTGAGCCATCAAGTGGGTGCTGGGAATAGAACCCAAATCATCTGGAAGGGCAGCCAGTGCTCTAAGCCAATTAGCTGTCTCTCCAGTCCCATAATAGTTTAATTTTCAACTTGATGCAATCTAGAATCACTTGAAATGAGCATCTCAATGAAAAATTGCCTAGATCAGGTTGATCTGTGGGCAGGTGTGTGGGGATGGTTGGCTTAACAGTTAATTTAAGTGGGAAGTCCCACTCTGAAAGCGGGCAGCACCATTTCGTGGGCTGGACCCTGAACTGCATGAGGAGAGAGCCAATTACCTTAGTTTCTTCTCTATTGCTGTGAAGAAACACCATGACCAAGAATACTTACAGAAGAAAAGTTGATTGTGGGTTCCAGCTTCAGAGGGTTAGAATCCGTGACAATCATGGCAGGGAACATGGTAGCAGACAGACAGGCATGGGGCTGGAGCAGTAGCTGAGAGCCTGCAGTGTAAGCCACACCACAAGGCAGAGAGGGTAAACTAATTTCGAATGGTCTGGGCTTATGAGACCTCAAAGCCCACCTCCAGTGACACACTTTCTCCAGCAAGGCCACAACTACTCCGACAAGGCCACACCTCCTATAGTGCCATTCCCTCTGAGCCTGTGAGAGCCATTTTCATTCATATCACCACATATTGACGTGATGAAGAAACAGGAGAAGAAAGAGCCTAGAAACAGAGACAGAGAGCAGAGTCTATCAGCCAGACATTAACATCACAGCCCACCCCAGCCACTAGTGCCCACACATACAGTTGGTCTTTGTCCCCTGCCCTTTCTCTGCTCTTCCCCTCTTCCTTCAGTTCATAGCTCTTGAGCCTCTAAATGCTCAACACTGAGCTAAATGTCAGCCCAAAGGAATCTCTGCTCACTAAGAGCCCAGGGCAAGATCTAGAGGGAATAGCCATCCATACCTGTTAAAGGTGGACTGACTCGTGAGATTCCTTAGTGGATAAAAGTGCTTGCCGTGAGCCTGACTCCTGAATTTGATCCCTGGATCCTATGGTGGAAGGAAAAAACTGGCTTCTAAAAGTTGTCTTCTGACCCCTACCTGTGCACAATGACAAGTGCACACACACACACACACACACACACAATTTTTTAAAAAGGGGGATGAGAGCTGGGTGTCACGGTATACACCTTTAATCCCAACACTCAGAAGGCAGAGGCTGGTAGATCTCTGTGAGTTTGAAGCCAGCCTGGTCTAAGTAGCCAAGGAGGGGAGAGGAGGGCTGGAGAGGAGGCTTTTCTTGCAAGGATCCAGGTTCCCAGCAGCCATACGATGCCTAAAAACCATCTGTAGCTCCAGTTCCAAGGGATCCAGTGCTCCTCTGACCCTCCAAAGGCACCAAGCACACATGTGGTGCACATACATACACGCAGGCAAGCATTACAACACAAATATGTATATTAAAATGATGAAGCATTAAAGAGGCAGAGTTTAAAGGGCCAAGGGATTTTATTGTTTTATTATTGTCTTTCTAGCAAACATGTGTATACAAAAAAACTTGTACCCCCTTTGCTGCTTCTGAAATGCCTCTTTGACCTAAATTACTCCTTAAGAAGTTTGTGCTTGAGAAGTTCTCATGCATTATACCTTCTGGTTTTCAAACCTCATTTGTCAGATAGATAAACACACACACAAGCATTAGTGTGTATTAAAAAGGTCCCCACATGGAAAATAAATGAGGAAGAGATGTCAAGAGAGGCTTATCAATGGAGATCTCCCTATCTTTCAAGGGACCCAACCACTGACGGCAAAGAGATAAGCAAGGAGAAGAACTGGGATAAGAGAGAAAAGGGGGCAATATTTTACTCTGTGTAAGGCTGGATGGTGGGAGATGCCCGGGATCCTTTCTGGTACAGAATTCTTTTATTCCATTCTTGAGTCCTCTCCACCCTGACTCAGGTGTGCCCATGTGTGCCAGCTCTGCATGTGGTGTCCTTGGTCCTGGTACACACATGGCTGGTCCCATGGGCATGCAGCCTCGCATGAATGTGGGCAGCATCGGTGATCCACCAAGCCCATCCATATGCATGTCTGTATCCTGGCCGCTGTCGGCATCATTCATTTCCCAAACCAGCATGCATTCATTTTCATAACTTTTTGTTCCATTACAATATTAATGGGACTATCAATGGGAAAGGACAAGAGAAGCATTTTTAATGTTTATCTGACAGTTGCAAATTTCACTTGAGGTTGTTTACTGGGATCTGATTGTTGGCAGAGAGGAGCAGGAGAGGCGGCAAGATTAATGGGATCACGGAAAGAGGAGATGTATTTATGGGCCTTCTGAACACCATCTAAGAGTAATAAAACGTCCTGCCGCACCCTTCCCCAAGTGAGACTTAAGAAGTGTGAAACTCGGAGCAATGAGGGATTGTTTTAATTAACTTCCATCCAATGGCAATGGCCCACTCATAGTGAATCATGTTGCATTCATGTCTCCGTCCATTAAAAATTAGACATCGTCTCCCATCCCCCTCCTCTTGTACCTCTTTCTTTCTCCCCACCTCCTTATTCTCCATGCCTCTGGCCCTGGGCCACTGGCATGCCAGTCTGTCATATTTTCCCCCATCTTTTTCAACTCCTATGTCATCTAGAGGAGGGAGAGGGTTGATGTGACCTTTGACCCTGAGGATAGGGCCCAGGAGAAGAGAAAAGAGGCTGCCAGAGGCCTCTATGGTGGGAAAGGAAAGGATGCTTGATTTTGGATTGGAGAGGAGGACTTGGCACCTCTCCTGAGGCCTTCAACTTGTTGCTGGCTTAGACCTGAGCTAAGGGGCCTCAGATCCCAAGAGCCCTGTGCTGGAATAAGGGGACTGAGATATAAGGGAGGCCTATTCAATAGCCTCCAGGAGGAGAGACTTCCCCAGGGCCAGACTCTGAGACACTGGCCGTGTTCAGCGCCTAGCTACCATTACCTCCTGGCTCACAGTGCCCTCTGCTTTTCTGGGGTCCTCAAGGGGGTTGCCAGTCAAACAACAGGACGTCCAATTGACTCTGAGTTTCAGATGAGCAACATATCACGCTTTAGTGTAACTCCTAAGTCACACAGAAGACCTCCACATTTTACCTCTCTGGCCTCAATTTCTACATCTGTTAAATGGGGATAATAGCATCACCCCTTTCTAGGAATGTGCTAAAATGAAGGGAAGGGAAGCACAGCAGAGTCTCCAGACAGCAGCCAGCTAAAATTTCTCTGCAAAGGGCCACAGCGAGGATTTCAAGTCTGGGAGCCAGGTTTCGGGGTTGCAGCTATTCATCTATGCCAGGCTACTGTGTCAGCAAACGGGCATGGCGGGGTTCCAGTAACACGGGAGTCGCCCCACAGCCAGCTTTCCTCAGGGCTGCATCTGTTGAGTTTAACTTGCAGGGAGCGTCGAGGAAGCCCTTCGAAGTGACTGGGAGTCTCGGGATCACAGCTCCAGGTTTGATGGTGCTAAGTCAGCATCCACAGGGCTCTTTTCTCATAAATTACTGCTTCTCTGTGTTTGCAAGTGCCTGACAGTTGATGATCAGTCTTGCATTGAAACAACACTGGGAGAAGTCCCTGTGACAGACCTCAGCCCTGAGTGCGAGGCAGCCATGTTTAGGGGCAGCTTCAGCTCAAATGGCCATGGGCAAGCAGAGGATCTTCTGAGCACCACATTCAGTGCCCCAGGGTGCACAGGGTGGTGACCGTGGGTGTGTTGCACCTAATGCCAGCAGGAGTTCCAGGGGTCACATGGTGGAGTTGGTGGGCAGGCAGTAGGGTCCAGGCCTCCAGCTCCCACTCCCACTGTCTGTGCTCGGGGTTAGTACGCCTGAGACACCTGCCTACATTTGCCAATGTGGAGACCAAGGTCTTCATTTCCTGCACTCGGTGCCGAGACAGGGACAGCAGAGCAGGTGGACAGCAAGGGACCAGAGAGATGAGAAAACGGGATGAAAACGGATTTTCTCACTCTCCAGAGAATTCCATTACTCCAGCTGCACACTGAGTTACCCAGATTCCCTGCGTGAAGAAATGATCCAGATACTGCACTCCACACTTACCTTCAACCATTGGGTGCTCCAGGAGCCTGGGCCTGAGTGTCAGCCAGCTGCCAGGTTTTCTGGAGTCACAGAGCTGTACCCACATTCTGTCCCTCTAACCCACACCTGTGCACAAGGGGCTGAGCATGGGAAACAGGTAGGCGTGTCTAGAGTCCTGGTCAGCTCATGCCAGTGCCGCTTTTGAAATTACAAAAGACAGAGTATGGGTGCCACCTAGGACCGAGCTCCCAGGGCCCAAACCACAGGTTTGACTATGGACAGGCTCAATTTCTTCACAGGTGAAATAGAATGAAGTTATATAATCCTGGGAGGTGTGACGGTCATTATTGATTTTCAGCCTGACAGGATCTAGACCGGTCACCCGGGAGATAAACCTCGGGGCACGACTGTGTAAGGGAGTGTTCTAGATTAGAGCACTCGGGTGGGAAGTCCCATCTATCTGTGGGCTGCATCATTTCATGGACTGAGGTCCCACCATGGGTGAAAAAGACAGCGAGCTGAACACCAGATTCCCTGACTTCAGACACAATGTTGCCAGTGCCCCCAGTCCTGCTTTCCCGGCTATGACCAGATGAACCCTCAAGGAGTCAAAATAAAGCCCCCTTCTTTGAATTTGTTTCTGTTGGGTGTTTTGTCATAACAGTGAGAAAAGCAATTGACATAGGAGGCTCTCTCATCTCTTATTTTTTAGGTTTGAACGGAGGGCCTCACCCGTTGCTAAGCACCGAGGTCTCGGCTGGCTCCATGTTTCTCTCTTTTAATACCGATGCCACTGTGGCAATGGTCTTATTCTGTTCCTCTCCATGCCTGCCAGCCAGATGTCTTGACCCTGTCAGCTTACTCCACACCCCCAGCAATACAGTAGAACAAGAAGAGAGGGACCAACGAGCCTCATGGGTAGTTCTTCACTCTACCATCAATTAGATATGGGTCATTCACCATTACTCCTGGAGCCAGCACAGAGGTTCCAACATGGTGAGCAAGTAGGAGGTCTAAAGTCAGACACCAAAGTCACACCTACCTCCACCTTCAGCCCACTGAGAGCCTCGGCAGCTTTTTCTGTGAAATAGACCTAAAAGTAACCCAGGCTCTCAGAGCCACTATGAGGTGACTCAATGCAGCATCGAAGGGTGACCTGAACACACATCAGCTGTTAACATCTTCTCATTCCCTATATCACAATTTGCTGAGCACTTAGCGCCGGCCAGCCCAGCCCATCAGTGGTGTGTACAGGCTGCCTCTCCAGGAGGGTCCCTCCACGATGGCTCTCAGATCTGCCACCTCTGTGCCATCAGCATCCTTCCAGCCTCCCTAGCTGGCCCTTCCTTGCTGTGGCTCCCACGCTTCCTCCTTCCTTGTTCAGTCCCACCTCATTCTTCAGACCAGGAGACATCTTCTTTGGGACCCAGCTCCCATTCTCAAAAGATTCTTTTGGGGACCAGTGGATTGAGAACTCTGAAGTCAACTCCTACGCAGGAGTCGGGAGGTCCTTGTTCACTGACCCAGCCTTGCCCCCTGGCAAACCTTTGTACCCTAAGCATCAAGGAAACCTGCTCCCACCTCCCCTAGACACCTCACTCATGTGCTGATCTTTAATACATATCACAGAATGGTTCATCCATTGTGGTTGTACCAATTTACATACCTGCCACTGCGCAATGTTGTCAGACTCAGTGGGTGTGTAACGGTGTCTCCTGCAATGGTGGATGCTTTCCACTCACAGAAACCAATCAAAGGATCTTTTTCATGTGCTTGTGGCCTTCAGACTCAGTGAGTGTGTAACGGTGTCTCCTGCAATGGTGGATGCTTTCCGCCCACAGCAACCAATCAAAGGATCTTTCTCGTGTGCTTGCGGCCTTCTGTTCCCTTTAGTTTGTGCATCCTTTCTCGTGTCTCTTGCTCCTTTCGTTGAGCTGTTCTTCCCATGTGCGAGTCCCAGTCCTTCTTTCTAGTCTCTGTAAATTCATCTTCCTTTAGCTACCTATGTTACAAGCATCTTTTAGTTTGCGGCTTTCCCTTTGCCACCATTATGTCTTCTCATGAGCCAAAGAGCTCCACCTGTATGTATCGGTCATCTTCTTATGGCACCTGTTCTCGTGTGTAGAAAAACCCTTTCTTCCCTGGCAAGTCACAGAGGAATCCCCTTTCCTCTCAGTTGCTCACTGAGGCTGCTCTCTTCCCTAGGGAGCCATCCTGGAGGCCCTTGCCCATTCCTTTCCCGCCATGGTTTACTTGTCTTTGCCCCGTGGGCTGTGAGCAGGGACCTCTCATCACCGTTCCTAACTACAGCTCCCACAGTGCCCTGATGCCCAGCACTTCTTCTCCCCCATGGCATCTTCATCTCTGGTCTTTTCATCCCTAGTTTCATGGCAAGGAGTTCTCAAAATTACCTGCACATCTTGCGGGGAGTTCTTTCTCATCTTATGCTTTTGGATTTTATCACCTTCCTGGGTATCTGGCATTATTGCTGCTTTTTAAATTAATTTATTAATGCGGGGTAAGGAGGTCTCACTACATTGGCCTGGCTAGCTTGAAACTCAATGGAAACCAGGATGGCCTTGAATTTACAGGGATCCACCTGCCTTTGTCTTCCAAGTCTCAAAGCCTATTACTATTACTATTTTTAAATGAATTTTAAACTAAGATATAACTACAACACTTCCCCCCTTTCCTTTCCTCTCTATAACCCTTCCCATCTTTTTCTTCCTACCTCTCCCATGCCTCTCTCAAATTGATAGCCTCTTTTTATTTGATTATTATTGTTATATGTATATACTATATATACATATATATGCAGGAAATAGATAAATACAACTTTCTGAGTCTTTTTGTTGTTTGTGTATATATGGATTTTTAAAAGTTACTCAGGTAATGTTATATGCATTCATAGACCGAGAACTCCCTCTCGGTAGTTTTGCGGTGGCAAATGGCAGACTCCAGCACGCTAGCCTTTGTGGGCTTACATTTTAGCCTGCTGCAGTCTCTTGCTTAAGATGGAAAGGGTGGAATACTGAATGGTAACCTCAGAGAATGCCCAGAAGGTGGCCTGCTAAGTGCCCACCTCGTCTCCATCACTGAGGGCGCCATATTGCTGCTACTGAGAAGTGAAGGGGTAGGAGGTCATGAGGAGCTTTGGAAGGGACAAGGGGGGTGGTGGTGCCATCTGTGAGGAGGACAGAGGGAAAGAGGGAACACTTTTTGGAAAGAGCCAAAGTTTTGACAGGAATCTGCCTCCTTCCCCCCTCCTGCTCCCATCTGTTTTGGAGATATGTAAATGTGTCGGTGTTCCCAGGTGACTGGCCTGCGGGGGCCTCTTTGGAATTCTATAAACTGGCCATCTGTCATCCTATAATAAATGATACCTATAAAAGAAAGTGATTATGGTGCTGATACGGAAAGAGGCATTTGTTTATATTCTTATAATATGTATCAGATTGAATAGAAAGGATCACTTACAATTGACAAATGGAGAGCGGAGTTTCTTGGGGAGGGCCTGGGGACACAGTGGCAGTGCTGGAGCCAGGTGTCAGAGACCAGTCAGCCTCATGGGTCTCAGAGCACCCCAAACTCCTGAAGGTGGGTACTCCGCTTTTTACATTTGCTGAAGGTTTTGGCTGTGCCTTGAACCACTATGAAGTGGCTCATTTGTGAGGATGATCCCATGTCCCTCCTGCTAGGGAGCAAGTGGGGGTGACTCTGAGATCTGCACATAGCTGGGTTGGCTCCACTATCCCGTGGTGGCTACCTGACCCCACGATGCCTATGTAGAGCCCCCCACCCCAAACTAGTCTCCTTAGCTCTAAGTGGGGGTACATTTTCCAGGTCTCAGAACAACAGAGCCTGATATTTTTAGAGTGCTGGACACTTTTCACACCCCATGGGTTAGATGAGGAATGTTTTATTCCCAACCTCTGTCTGGGGTCGCAGAACATCAGAAAGGAAAAGCCACACTTCAGGATGGCACGCTAGGGATGGAGAAGCCATTGGGGTCCTTTCCTGGCAACACTCTTTATTCATGCTTTCTGTCCACCTAGGGCTACACTCAGCTTCTCCGTCCTGTTCTGATCACTGACTGCATTCATATATACTTATATAAACATAAAATAAATTCATATCTCGAAAATACACATAAATATGTCAGAAATCCCTAATCCAGGCTCCTTGCATGACTTACACATGCCACACGAAGGTGGGTGAAGCTAACTTTGGGTAGAAGGCATATCTGAAATAGGTTATGTGTATGAGGTGTGCATGAATGAGCTGTGTGTATAAGGTCTGTGTGAAACGAAGCTGAATTCCATGTTTACACGTGGGACTCAAGCCTAAGATATAGCATTGTGTATATACAATATTCCAAAAACCTGAAAATCAGAAATTCTAAGCATTCTGGCTAAGGAGTGCCTACTCTATAAATATAGGTACTTACTACTTAGTGCTCAGTACCAGCCTTCGCAGCGGTCACTCATCTTGATTGTCCTAGACCATCTTTGGTAGATTCCTCAGGAGGGATTCATGAGCACTTCTTGTGTGACCAAGAGTTTGTCTTAGCCATCATGCCCGACTATGTTTTCATGCCTCAAAGCCTTCGTCCACTTCTTTTTCCAAGAATAACTTCAATTTATTGATTTTAATATTTTTTTTTGGTTTGTGCATAATTGTGACTCTTGAAAACTCAAAACTCCGACAGCCATGTCCTCTTTCCCTCAAGTTGGCCACTCTGTGGGGATTTGACTGGAGTCCTTTTCCATGGTTCCTGTTCTAGTGACAGGTGAGCTCTTGTCCTGTAGGCGGGGGCAGGAGGGAGGAGGGTTGGTCAAAACGTCTTTCCTGGCTTTCTGCTCAAGACCTTGCCCATCTACAGTTTTCTTGATGGGATCAAGATCACCACCTTTCTCTTTTAGAAATTGTGACTTGATGTCTCCCACCCCACTGCACTGTTACCTCCAGAACTGTCACAAAAAATTCCACTGCCTTGCCCAACCAGCTTCAAATACCTTGAAAGCCAGCTAGCCAAACTGGTCCCTATTCATGGCATTAGAACGACCAAGGACCCCAAATTCAAAGTGTGATTTTAGTGAATTTAAATTGTTACTGGATAGGAGTCTTGGGGGTCTTCCACGACACAATTTCAAGGTTCTTTGCATCTTGAACAATGAATTAAAGCAAAACATGGGAAAAGCTGTAGGGGAAGCATAGGTTTGTGAAGTGGAAGTGAAAGCAAAGACACCCGCAAGCAGGATTGGACTTATGGACAGATGTGGTTTAAGAGCACCTGCTTTTCTGGGTTCAAGGCCTTTGATTACTAAAGGGAAGGGAGGGGTCCCTCAGGGGTGGATATTCCTTTGACTGATATAAGTGGTTGACATCGTGGGTTATATAACATTATATTTACTACACATGCATCGTCTCATGATCCTGTTTTAATCATATGCGTGAGACGTTATCCATATACATCAGTCCTAGGTCACCTTGGGACAATCTTTTTCTTTAGTGCACATACATGTCTCTAGGGGAATCCTCTACAGGGTTTTTTTTCCCCCTCTGATGGGGTTCTTATCTTGCCCTCCCTCCAAGAATGGAGTGGGTAGACACCTCCGGTCCTGGCTGATGGCACAGGAGGGTACCTACAGTGAATTGAGCTCTGCTGCAGCAGCTAGGGTTGAAGACTTTGGGTGCAAAGGCAATCAGACCTTCACGGACAAGCAAGCAAAGATGTGAGTTGGAGACTAGGAACTCTGAGACCCTTGGTGGCAGCAGGATGCCACGTGAGAGGTTCTGTGTTACAGCTCAGCACTCTCAGCAAGCTTCTGGGTACCAGCTGAGAGACTGTGGGTGCGCCGCAGCAAAGCAAGGATGCAGGCAGCAGGTCACTGAAGAGAGAGCAGCAGGAGAGGCAGGTCTCTGGTCTCTCTGGTTAAAGACTGTGGCAGGAAGGGTGGATCTCGAGATAGAAGCAGTGGCCCCCAAGGGAGGGGCAAATTCCTACAAAGCAAGTAGGTGCGGCATCTCTTGACCTGACTCTTTAGCCCTTTCTTGACCATTGACCATGTAGAACACTTGAAAAAAAAAATTCCCACCATTTTTTCCCGTAACATCCCATAGCACCCACTGCACACATCGATTTTTCTTGTATCACCCACTGCCAACTGTGTCATTGGACAAGTTACTTAACCCCTCTAAGCCTCAGGCTATTTGTCTATAATAAGCAGATAATGAATCCCCTCCTCTGAGGCTTATTATAAAGAAAAGATGAGACAATGGCTATTAAGCCTTTAGTACGGTAGCTGGCAGGCAGCACACACTATAAAAATCAGCTCTAATCAGCGGTGGAGGCCTTGGTCACCACAACAGGTGGGGCCTGTAATCCAAGCACCTGGAAAACAGAGGCAGAAAAATCAAGGCCAGCCTGATGGACATAGTAAAGCATACACATGGACAGGACAGCAGTGGGATATCCCGGAGGAAGTCACAGTCAAAGTCCATTCCATGGCGTGACAAGAGGGCAGGGGACTCACAAACAGGCCAATGACTCGTGGCAACGAACACTTGTGAGTAAAGATGGAAGGACAGAAAGGTGAATTGTGTGACCGACTCGCCGGGCCACACACCTTCTGCACGAGATTCTTCCTCCTTCTTTTCTGCTCTTTTTTCTTGGTTTGCTTTGTTTTCTTTGTGTGTTTGGTTTGTTTGGCTTTTTCTTTCTTTCTTTTTTTAATTTTATTTTGTTTTGTTTTGGAGGGAGTTTGCAAGGGTAGAGGGTGAGGGGAGGGCAATGGAGAGATGGGTGAGATCGGGATGCCTGATGGGAAATCTGCAAAGAATCAACAAAAGTTTATTTAAAAAGAACACATGGATGGGGGAAGGCGTGGGGAGAAATAAGAAAAAATGAAGTGCAACACGCACATTGAAAAGGTGTGTCGCACTCACCATTTTCCCAGTGAGGAAACTGGCATTCAAAGAGTGACAGAGATAGGTGACGATAACCCAGCTTGGGGTGGTGTGGACACGGAAACTAACCCACCTGGTGAAGTCACAATGATGCACACATGAAGTGCCTGGCCTAGCACGGCTCTTAGCAAGGGAATTGTTGTTCATCTTTGTTAGTATTTCTTGTTAGTTGCCAACATCCAGAATCACGGGGGAGATGGGCTTTTAGGTGTGCTCGTTGGGGAGTATCTTGACCACATCAACAGGACTGAAGATCTGCCCACTGTGGGTGTGACCATTCCCTGGGTGGTGCCGTGTCTGAGTTCCCCACCGTGATTAGACAAAGCCTTGAACTGGGAGGCAAACAAACAAGCAAGAACGCTTGTGTTTGTTTTTGTTCTTCAAGACAGGGCTTCTCTGTAGCTCTGGCTGTCTTGGAATGCTCTCTGTAGACCAGAGTGGCCTCAAGCTCACATAGATCTGCCTGCCTCTGCCTTCCAAGTGTTGGAATTTAAAGGCTTGCACCACCACTGCCTAGAAAAACAAACAAACAAACAAACAATAAAACAAAACACTTCTTAAAATTTTTTCTCTTTTACTTTTGTAATATAATTAAGTCCCTTCCCCCTCCCCTTTCCTCCCTCCAGCCCTTCCTTCTCTAAGCTGCTTTTGTGGGACATTTCATCATGAGAAAGGGAACTAAGACATCACTGCTCCTACTGTTGTCCTTCATGTCTGTTTTGTTAACTTTACACATGGGTCAGGTCCTGCCAAGAGCCCAAAGAAAACAAAGATGAAAGAGAGACCCTGGGTCAAGGCCAGCCACCTCCTGAGATTAGAATCTCTGAAAATTAATAGCCATAGTGCAAAGACCCCACAGGTTAAATCTGGGGTGCAGTGTGCATTGGGGAGCAAGGATCCACGTGATTGCTCCCTGGGGCCTATTGGTGTAGTTGGACTTTCTCCTCAGCCCACTCTCAAATAACCACACAGAGACTTATTATTAATTTTGATAGCTTAGGCTTGTTACTAACTAGCTCTTACAACTTAATCCTTATTTCTTATCTATGCTCTACCATGTGGCAGTACCTTTTTTCAGCAGGGCATGTTCACCTCCTGCTTTTTCTGGCAACTCCACTCTCCTTCTTCCCAGCATTCTCTTAGTTTAGCTCTCCCACCTAACCTCTTGCTGCCTAGCTATTGGCCAGTCAGCTCTTTATTAACAATGAGGGCAACACATCTTCACAGTGTACAGAAAGGATTATTCCATAGCCTAGTGGGGCTACTTTTTATCTCATATACCCCAAGTCTTTCTCAAGGAGCCCAGGTTTGCAATCCCTCCCCCCGAAGTCTATCCTTGGAAATCGCATGAGTCTTCAAATCCACCCAGACGCCAGATGCCACACCCTGCTCCTGTTTTCCTCCTGTGACTCAGTGGCTTCTCCGGCCTGGGTGACCATGTGAGCCCTGGCTCATCAGCTTCATAGACCCTGGCTAGTTAGGGACTGGTCTGCTGCAAAGCAGGAGGCTCCACAGGGTTGGCTACCAGTGCACACCACAGACTCCGGAAGTTACCATCTTTTTAAATAATAATTTTTAAATAATGTATTTAATTTTATTTTATGCACATTGGTGTGAGGGTGTCAGATTCCTTGGATCTGAGTTACAGACAGGTGTGAGCTGCCATATGGGTGCTGGGAATTGAACTCGCATCCTCTAGAACAGTAGCCAGTGCTCTTTATCACTGAGCCATCTATCCAGTCCCCAGATGGTACCATCTTGCATGTGGGCCTTTGTAACTCTTCCGTCATTTTTCTGGCTCTCTCTCTGTGTGTGACTAGATTGAAAACTTCCTTGGGTTTCTCACAGCACCTGGCCTAGCCCTTGCATTATGGGTACCTGTCAGGGATCCTCTCAGAAAAAAAACCAACAGCAGAATAATCAGCTATCAGGGTCTCAGACAAACAGGGCTATTTCCCCTCAATACAGGTCGCTGGTGTACAATGATAGCTGGGCTGAGGATTCAACAGCATGGGACCAGCACTTGTATGCCTGTGGCTTTCCCCTCAGGTTCAAACACAGCAGCCCCAGCTCCACATCGAAGGAAAGGAACAGCGTCACCTGCTTTTGTCCTGGATCCTGATCTCTGTTATTTTATTGTCCTGTGATCTCCCTAAACTCTGGAGGTTGGTGAAACCGATTAGCAGCTCGTGTCTCCTCAAAAGTCATGTGTTGATATTCTTCCCTGCAAGGTGGCAGTTTGAAGAAGCTGGCTTCTGGGAGGTGACTGGTTCCTGAGGGTAAAGAGACCCTGGGGAACTCCCTAGCCTCTTCTACCATGGGAAGTCACATGTAAAGACAATGGTCCAGGAAACTGGTTGCTGCTGCCCTAACTGCCAGCTCTCCAGCCTCTAGGCTGTGAGAAAGACTTCCTGTTGTTCATAAGCTACCAAGAATGGGGTGTGTTAACAGCACGAATGAAATGAGGTATTCATGGATAGCAAAATGTCCTCTTAAGTTTCCTAAGTGGAGAGGGCTGGAAGTGAATATGGCATTAGAGAGCCAACTGACGGGTCTATTGCACCAGACCTGAATCAATGCATCAATCAATCAATCAATCAATTGGAAGGAGGTGCAACCAAGACAAGCAGAAAAGATTCTAGAGTTCTGGTTATCAGAGCCAGAATGGCCACTGAGTCAAGGCTTAATCAGAATTTGCCCCCAACTTTCATCTGGCCCTTCCTTCCTTTCTCCTCCCCGCCCTCTTATGGGCTCCTGGAAAATGTGGGTCTCCAGTACAACACTTTATGACAGGAGCAAATGGACAGGGGTCTGTCTCTTGCTGGTCCCTGCCCCCATCCTGTCCATATAAGATTGATAAATGAAACCAATACCTTTCAACAGCGTAATTTTCATATTTAATGAGCGTGACTCAAAAACTATTACATTAATTAGTCAAATCCCACAAACCGTTAATGGTGCACTCAGTAATTAATATTGTATTCAATTAAAAAATGACCTGTTTGGGGGTTGCCCCCAGGTTAGGGAGATAGGGGTGTTGTACCTTTACCTGGCCCTGTTCCCCTGCAGAGGTGGGCTGTGCCTATTCTTTCCTTCTTCTGTGACTTAGAGGGAGAGATCACCATGAAAGCCTGGCTCCCACTCCCACTGTCACCCTGGCCAGGGACTGGCATCCCTCTGTCTCAGGTTCTCCCCTCTGCCTTTCCCCCCTCCAGCGCCGACAGCTTACTTGCTGTGATTTATGGGAGGGCCCAGCACAAGGCTCACAGACTGGAAAATTTCCAGTTTACACAAGAATTCCCTGAAAAATGAGCTTGGTTAATTTATTTCTTTCATTAACGAGTTGGAACTGTGAGATAATCTTTCTGTGTGCCCCTCTGGTGCCCACCCCACATGTGCCCACCCCTCAGACAGCTGACAAGCTTGGCCCTTGCCTCTTCCTTGCCTACATAGCAGGCAGAGTTTGGTGGAGGGGTGGATGAGGGGCTGACCTTGATAGGTGTCTGCTTGTCTGCTAGGACTAGGAGCCTCTGGCCAATCAGGAAGGCCCATATCATCCACCCTAGGAGTGATCAGGCCTGGACCCCAGACTCCAGCATGGTGTTGGCTCAATGTGATTTAAGAGGATGCAGTTTTTTGCTAGTTTGGTGGTCACTACCACAGGGCTTCCTATCTGTCTGCTTCATGCTCTCCACCATGAGGGTCCCAGACTCTAACCCTCTGCAATCATGAGTCCCAAGCTAAACGCTTTCTTTTAATAGGTTGCCTTGGCCATGGTGTTTCATCACAGCAATAGAAAAGTAGCCGAGACAACTAGCATACCACCAGAGTGGTCAGGACAGGTCATGGAATATTTAATCTCTGTTGTCCACTAGACTGGGCTTGAATCACCTAGGAGACACACCCCAGGGTGCACCTGTGAGATCGTGTCCAGGGAGGCTTAGCTGAGGCAAAGAAGACTCCCAAACGTGAGCACTGTCTCATGGGCTGGCACCTTGGGCTGAAGGAAAAGGTGGAGAGGAGGGAGCCAAGCAAGCCCCAGTACTCACCTCTGTTTTCCTGGTTTACTGCGATGTGAGCAAGCCTTTGTCCTATCCAGTCACTGCAGCCCCAGGATACGGCTGCCATGGCCAAGCCTTCACCAATGTGATGGACTAGGCTGTCACAAGGAACCCCTTTGAGTTGATTTTTTGTCATGTATTTGGTCACAACAAGGAGAGTCACTAGCACAGGTCATGACAGTGATTTGGCTGTGGACTCAGGAGAACACCTGGCTCCATGACTTACTTACCCAAGTTCTTAAGAAAGCCATCCACCCTGTCTAGGATGTTTCCACCTTCAAGGTAAAGATGGGAATAACCAACCTAGCATGTTATTCAGTTAAAGGATGAGCCTGTAGGCTGAGTCAGGCACGGTACCTGAGAAGGGGCTGTGTTCTATGTAACATCTAGAATTTGGCACAGTCCTTGTCCCCCAAACAAATATCTCAGTGGACAATATTTCATAGTCCATCTAAAAATGCAATCCATAATCATATAGTCTATGCAAATTAGCAATCAGCAGATACTGTCATATCCTAAGTAAAACATGAAGACGGAACAAAGGAAAAGCAATACGGCTTTAAAAGCGAGAAGTTAGATTTAACATGTATAAGAAAAGCTAAAACATAGGTCATTAATAACAAGAAATTTATATTTTAACCTGTGAATGATGGAGAGCTGGAGATGGCTGGTCACACTGAGGAAAGTCTGCAGATACCCGAAGCTTTCTGCTTTGATCAGAACTCGAGTCCTGTAAGACGACTCCATCGGGAAAGACACACTATGGGAACATAGTGCTTCTCTGTATTCTTTACCCAGCATCTTGGGAGGCTGAAATCATTTCAAAATAAAAGTTTCAATTATTTTTTCAATATATTGAGAAAATTTCTTCAGATTGTATAAATCTTTTCCTTTTAAAAAAATTTTTTAGCAGTTGGGAACTTGCATCTATTTGTTGATTCACTGTTATTGTTTGTTTGGTTTTTGTTTTTTTTTTTTTGAGACAGGGTCTCATGTAGCCCAAGCTGGCCTCTAACGGGTTATGTAGCCAAGGCTGGCCTCCAACTCTGCATCTTTCTGCCTCCACCCCCTGAGTGCTAAGACCCCAAAATGTACAATCATGGCCAGCTCACTGTGAATTTAACAGCTACAAATATAGGCCAATCCTGCCAAATAAACAAAATACCAGCTTCATCATCTGAAACAGTAACCAGTTTTCATCAACATCCTAAACAACAAAACCCAGTTTCATAGTAATTTACACGAGTTGAGCTCTTGGGAAAATTTGGAAACGATAAAATTTTGGAAAAACAGACAAACAAACAACATTGCTTTGTTTACAGAAAGTTCCAGACTCAAGAGTTTCTCACCTATGGGATCAGGCGACATTCAAAGTTTCCAAGGAGTCACAAGATGATCTTTGTTGAGCAGCCTACACTAAGTGTGTCCAGCAGGTGGTCTCTCTAGACAAACCAACTGACATCCTCAGGGAGCATGCCAGGGTCTGCCGTTCCCTCCCAGAAGGAAGAAACCTCCTCCAGAGCCACAGGCTCCTGCTAGGCCTCTTCACTCCCAAAGCTGGGGCCAACTTTCTTTACACTGATAGCCATGCCCTTGGCCTGCAACACCAGCCTCCCGAGTCACCCCGTTGTTAGGAAGTGGCACCATGCCCTCCCCTCAGGAGCTTTGTTGGGTCTGTATTCCATTAGTGTCTGAACACTGGGGTCTGTAGTGGTTAACATTGAAGGCCAAGCTGACTAGATCCAGAATCACTAAAGAGACCAGCCTCTGAGCATGCCTGTGAGGGATTTGCCTCATAGGCTTAGACCAGCCTCTGGGCATGCCTGTGAGGGATTTGCCTCATAGGCTTAGACCAGCCTCTGGGCATGCCTGTGAGGGATTGCCTAGATAGGGCTGGCCATGGGGCACACTGGTGAGGGACTTTTCTTGATTAGCTTAATTGAAGTGAGAAGACCCATCATCCATCCTCCAAGCAAAAAGCCTTTTGCCTGTTTGCCCTCCTTGGCAGCTGGGAATGCTGCTGCCATCAGAACCTGGCTTCATCCGCCTTCCCACGTGGACTGAAGACGGGAGCAGCTCTACAGGACTCTTTCAGGCCTTGTGTACTAGATTGGGACTGCTAAAGCATCCAACCTCGTGGACTGAGCAAGCACTGGATTCTCAGCCTTTCCAGTACTCAGAGAGCCATTGTTGGACTACCTGGTCCATGTGATGTAAACCAATCTAATCAATTCTTTATAATATATGTTTTTATTGTACCAATATGTTCCTCTAAAAAAAAAACCCTGACTAACATAGCATCATGTTTAGGAATGAGCCATTCAAAGCCAGGCACCAGGATCTAATTTCCTGTATATAGCCATCATCTTCCAGGGAGAATTACTAAGTTTGGGGAACAGAAGATACATGTGCACTTCAAATCCAACCAGTATCTAGATGAGACTTGCAAATGGTAGTTTGCAATCTGTTGCAAAATTGGCTAACAACCCGATCTCTCAATAAGGTTCTATGGAAACAGGGCTGAGTACATTCACGTATTGTCTAGGTCTGCTGCTGATGGGTAGTTTCTGTCCTTCAAAGCTAAAGCTTTTGTTATTTGGTCCCTTCCAAAACAATGTTTGCTGATTCCTGGTTCACATAGTCACAAGAGACTCTATCTAAAGGACACCCCAGCACAACATTTACCCTTCTGTGGTGGGGTTTCACAGGGACACCAGGCCTGCCTTTTGCCCCTCTCATCTCTACCTTCTGCTCTAAGCCTCTTTGCTTTATCCTTGAAATTCTCTTGATTCATCTTTCACTAGCACCTAAGATTGCTTGGGATGGGGTGGCAGGTTCAGCCCTGAACTCCCTTTCCAGCCCTCTCTGGTCCTCTGAGTTACATCCCTGGAGGTTTCAGCCTTTGATCTGCAATACGGACACTAGGTGGCTATCCACTGCCTCTCGGGGTGGACATCACTAGGAGCTTGGCTCTATGGAGAGTGAAGGCCAGCTAACATGCCTTCTAGCCAGGAGATTGTTTTTATTATTATCACACACCCTCCTCTTTGGGCTCCATGGAGATCTAGAATGTGGCAGGTTTTATGGAACCTTTGGACCCATCATGAAATCTATAGGGAAGAAGTTCCCTTCCTTCACTGTCTTCCCGCTCTCCATCCTTTCTTTCTCTGGGAGATCACTGTTAGCTCTCTAGGGCGGGTGACACTGTAATTCCAAAGCCCTATAATGAATTCTTTGTTACACAGACACTTAATGGAATTTCCTGAGAAAGAGGTTGAGTCTACATAATTCTAGACCTTCTACTGACTGGGGAGAATTGCTGCCAATAGACAGAGAAGTAATTGCAGTGTGGCCTGCCTTCCATCTGAAGCAAACAGCCCTGCTGCTAAGGAGCCGAGATGTTCTATTGCTCTCAGTTGTGTCTGGACCTCTGTCCTTGAAAGGACCTGATGATGCCACCAATCACATGCATGGTCTTTGACAAGGAAGGGGTATTGAGTGGTGACCCTCAAAGCTGCCCATGCCCTTATCCTCTGATCCTTGGAATATGCATTAGTGTACAGTGAAGGGAACTGAAGGATTCGGTGACACGAAGGTCACTCATCAGCTGACCTTCACAGGAAGATCCGCTGACTTGTCTGGTGGCCCCATAGGATGATGAAGGTCTTCAGAGATGGAGGAAGGAGGCGACAGAGAAGACAGAAGGTTGTGACCTGAGAAGGGCTGCACCTGTCCTTGCAGGCTTTGAAGGCAGAGGGAGGAAATACAGGACTGAGAATGTGTTCCCGATGTAGAACATTTGTCTAGCACGTTGGAAACTCTGGATTCCATGCTGCAAAAACAAAACATTGAACGGTAGCCTCTAGGCGCTAGAAAAGGGCTGAGGAGATGCTCAGGGGGGTAGAAGGGCTTGCTTAACAAGCCTGATGATCTGAGTCCAGAAACCATGTGAAGGACAGTGGTGAGCATCCGCAGCCCCAGCACATCTGCGGGACAATGTGGGGCTGAGAAAGAAGAATTGGCTGGAAACCCATGGACCAGCTAGCCTGGAATATGCTGAACAGAGAGAGCCCTTGCCTCAACCAGGTCTAAGGCCCGAGGTGACCCCCCAAAGGTCAGAGGTAGCCTAACCTCTACACCCACACCACGACATACATGTGATCTACTCCCTCACACAAATATACACTTGGCTTGAACGCCTCTCCTGGCCCTGCTGGCCCCCTGTTCTCCTGCCAGCAGCCAGACTTCAGCTGCTTCTTCCTTCTCTCGAAGCTGGTTTGCAACCATCCAATTTGGCATGAACCCCAGGGGGTTGGGGACTAATCCCTACTCCTGTTCTGCTAGGGCTTTGGCAAATCTGTCACCAGGAGAGGTTGGAGTCCTTAACGTTCAGTTTTTCCTGGCTGTCTGTCCATCATCTAGTTCCACCTCGATACTACTACAGTCCGCTAGGCTCTGAGTTATTTTTGTTCTGAGGATTCAAAATGCTCTAAAGGGGCTTCCTACTCCAGACTCTGAAGCCTGCATCTCCGGGTCACTCTGAAACAGGCCTCCACCTTTGTTCGATGGCCATTGTGAACTGCAGTCTCCCCGTCTCCGTTCCTGTATTGCCTCCTCCCTCTGAGGCTGTGCACAGAAGAACAGGCCAGCATGGGAAAAGCATAGGAGCTCATTGTAAAGCCTCCTGCCGCATGCAGCTAGACGCTAGACCCAACAATGCCTCTGCTCCGTGTCTTAGACGCTAGACCCAGCAATGCCTCTGCTCCGTGTCTAAAACATTAGCCCAGGGGACATGGTCTGTGTCGGAGGTCTCTCTCCCCTTAGCCTACCTGTCTCTAAAAGTAGAGTTTAAGCGCAAGCTTGTCTGATTTTAAAACATATGTTGAAATCACTGAGTATCTGTGTGGTGCACTGAGTCTTATCCCCTGCAGAAGTCAGGGTTAAGCTCTGACCTTCGTCTTCCATCTGATAAAATCTGTGCAGACGCAGTCAAGCTGTGGAGAGGCCATGGCGGTAGTCTCTGTAAGAGATCTATTTGGGAAAGGTTACAGGAAGATAGCCCCAATCTACTCATGTGACCAGAATCAGTAGCAGAATGAACAGGGTTCCTTTCAAAATGACATGTCACACACAGTAGCCAAATCATGGAACTATCCTAGATGTCATCAGTTGCTCATGGATGGACAAATAAACAAAATGTGGTAGTAATTATAATCTCAAAAATAAAGTGAAACAACAACAACAAAAAAAAACGTGGTAAAGCACTAATGGATTGTTATGAGGCCATAAAAAACCCTTCTTAGGGTTAATATGTGCTACAATGAGGACAGACTAGAAATGTCGCAATACACAGGCGTTAAGCCACCAGGAGCCAAGCAGCCGGAAGCATTAGGAAACCAGGAGGGGTGAGGAAGGCCCCTTGTCCAGGCCTTCTGTCGGGAGCAAGGCAGACCCTCTACTTCTGAATTGGGGCCTCCAAGAGACTGAGAGAATCAGTGTTTACATTTGGGGGTCTCCCAGTTGGGAACACCTAGTTACAAAGGCTGAAATGCAGTCTGCAGCACCGAAATGCACCCCGCGACACTGAAATGCACCCTGCAACACCGAAATGCACCCTGCGACACCAGGGACGCGCAGAGAGAAGCACTTGGGAGGGGCTGGCTTTCGTGGCCTTACAGAACTGCTCAGAATTGGAAAGGGAGAGTGTGGGAGAGACAGGGTTTAGAAACTGGGGAGCACCAATCACACCACCAGCGATTAGGAGATAATTCTACTATCAGGGCTGGTCTCTCATCATGCAGCCCTAATTTGCACCTGATGACGACTCCTCCCTCTCTCCTTTCTCTCCCGCCCCTTCTTTCATTCCCGGAATGCCTTGCAGGAACCATGCCACAGTCTAGGTGGGGGAATAGGGACCAGCTAAGCCAGCTTCAAAGCCAGGCTAGCAATATGTTCACCCCCAGGAACCCAGGGTGTGTGAATGCACGCATGTGCACCCCAGAGCATAGGGAGAGAACCCAGTGATATTTCACACAAATGAGAAATGTTACCCTGCAGATTAAAGCCTCGCCGAGCCTGGTTTTGTCTTTATTTATGCTTTTCCATTTCCCTCCACGCTGACATGGGTGCCCACGCCGGCGAGCACTGAAGGACGTAATTGGAGTGGTGAAGGATGGTGGAGTGGCCCAGATGCTCCCTCGAAGGCCTGCCCCTCTTTCTGCCCCCATCCGTCACCATCTAATGTGACAAAGTTTTTATCGGGCATTGAGGCACGAGAGATTAAAAGTAAATACTGCAATCAGCAAGCAGCTGGGGGGAACACAGAGCACTTCACAGTGAGCTGTGCCGCCCAAGGGGCAGCAATGTGGCCCCAGGGCCAGCCAGGTGGGGGGTGGGGATCCAGGCTGGCAGCTCATGAGGACACTGGCCCAAACAGAAGCACCTTTACTCTCTGGTAAAAGAAAAACGAGAGCATTTTACCATGTGCCAGGTTTACAGATCTGCATTTTCTAATTTAGTCTTCAGGATGATGAAAGAAAGCCAGAATAGGCTCCTTCCTTAGCGAGCGAAGAATCTAGAGCCAGCACTGTGGACACAAACACATTTTTAAACCTCTGTGAACCGCAAAGCTTTTCTTAAGGTTTATTTATTTTTACTTTATGCACATGTGTGTGTCCAAATGTATGCACGAACACTCTGTGTGTGTCTGGTGTTCATGGAGCCAGTGAAATGGCCCAAGGAGTAAGAGCTCTTGTTGCCAAGCCTGACAACCTGAGTTTAATCCCAGGGATCCACAGGGTGGAAGGAGAGATCAGGCTCCTGCAAATTGTCCTCTAATCTTCATATTCTCTCTCTCTCTCTCTCTCTCTCTCTCTCTCACACACACACACACACACACACACACACACACACACACACATGGGGGGATAAATAAATGTAATTATTTTCAAAGATTGGGATCTGGAGAGATGGCTCAGTGATTAAGAGCACTGGCTGTCCTTCCAGAGGTCCTGGGTTCAATTCCCAGCACCACATGGTGGCTCACAAATGTATGCAACTCCAGTTCCAGGGAATCCTATGTTCCCCTTTTGGTCTCCATGAACACCAGACACACACAGAGTGCACATACAAACATTTGGACACACACATGTGCATAAACAAAAATAAATAAACCTTAAGAAAAGCTTTGTGGTTCACAGAGGTTTAAAAATGTGGTTGTGTCCACAGTGCTGGGCCACAGCCCACAGCACCCTCTCTCCTCTCTTCCCTTTCTGTATTTTGGGGTTTGGTGTTTGCAAGGTTCAATTTTCCATAGAAGAGTCTGTTCCGTCATGTTTTCATATATTGCACAAAACCACAAGCTTCTACCACCAATTCATTCATTCAGCCAATCAGGTTGTACATTTATTTACCCTTTGAGCTGAGTTCTCTGACCATCCTCCCACCTAGAACACCAGATACTGTTTATGAGTTCTCAAAAAATATTTGTAGTCTGACTGGCTGGCTGGATGTGTGTGTGTGTGTGCGCGCGCGTGCGCACGCTCATACTCTTGCCTGAGCGTGCACATGTATTCCATATCAGTGTCTTTCTCATGGCTGTCTGTTTTTTAGGTGGGTTTTCTCCACAAACCTGAAGCCCACAATTGGCTAGATGACAGGGATGCTCCCACCTTCATTCCCCAGCACTAGAATCACATGCCTGGCTTTTTCCGTGGGTGCCGGGGCTCTGAACTCAAGTCTTCACATATGAACAGCAAGCACTTTACACAGAAGCTATCCCCCGAACCCCTGACCTGTCACGTCAGCATCACCTGAAGCTTACTAGAGATGTGGGGGTCTCGGGCTGCTGCAGATCCATGGTCATTGACATGATGCAAATGTCTGGGAAATTCTGACCTATATATAAGGCCCTTTGTCCTGATGGCCCAGGATGTCCTAGCTTATCACCATGGTCCAACGAGCTGGAACGTCACACCTGCTTCTGGGATGTGTGTTGCACCATCCATCATTTAGTCACTTCGTTAAATTTCCGCCCAAGGAGTATGGATGACTGAATGCAGACTGGTCCCTCTATTGTGTCTCCTGTCTGCTCTCCCTGCGGGGCCAACCTTGTTATCCTGACTGTTACTGAATTCTTGAAGTCTTCTGTGTGGGCTCTAGAGATGCTCTCCTGTGACTCCAGGTCCCAGCTCATTTCAGGGCACTCTTCTGGGTGGCCCTGAATGGTTCTTCTTCCCTGCTTTTCTCACTGCAGTTATCAATAGTAACTGTAGGTGTCTGTGCTGGGCACACCACATAATGAGAGGGAGGGACCCTCGGCTTTGTTTCTCCCTCCTCTGGAAGCAAGATGCCCTCAAAGCTCAACTCAGTGAGTCCTATGACCCCCACAGTACAACCCTCGGTTTCCCCCACTATGCACAAGTGAAACACAAGTGCCTGAAACTCGACCTGCCCGGGAAGCTTCCTCCCTGAGACTTCAGCTCAAAGCAGATCCTAGGAGTCTCTGCCTCTTGCTGCCTACCATGGTTTGAACGTGAAACGTCCCCCATAGGCTCAAGTGGTTGAACATTTTATCCTCAGCGGGTTTGAGGAGTCTGTGGAAGCTTCAGGAACCTGCGTCCTCAATGAAGAAAGCAGGTACTGAGATGCAGGCCTTGAAAGCTACAGCCTGGCTTTGCCTCTTTGCTGAGCCAGTGAGATATATAAACGGGGCCCAGATTCTTGATTCCACAGTCGTAACCCCAAACTCCAAGGCTTTCCTGACCCCACCCCCAAGGTAAACTGTTTTACTTTCACCCCTGAGTTGGAAGACCCGTCTTCCCTTTAGCTGGTTTTGTAGGGTGTTTTGTCACAGCTACCAGGAAGGCAACTAACACACTGTCACTCTGTGAGCAGTAACACTTTCCAGGGAACGTGATCCACGCCAGGGCAGCCTGTCTCACAACACAGACCTTGCTCAGCCTCATCCTGCAGCGCAGGAGGGGGTGGGTGAAGTCTCTGGACTCCTCCTTCAGCTGGTTGGTATTGTGAGATGGATCTGTGCCTCCATTCTTCAAGCAACAAGAATCCCCCTGGGGACTTGTTATTATTCACCCTGCCTCACACTCAAGGGAGGCCCAAGGATGTGGAAAAACAAAGAACACTGCCAAACTTTGAATGAAGTCACCGTTTCCTGCTGGTGGCTCTTGGAGGAACAAGGCTGCGCCTTTTCTGTCTACTCACTAGCTGGTGTAGTCGGTTTTCTTGGACAACCAGCCCCAAATCATGTCATGGAGACTTACTATTATGAAGGTTTGTTTGGCCTTAGCTTAGGCTTGTTTCTAGCTAGCTTTTTAAAACTTAAATTAACCCGTTTCTATTCATCTATGTGCTGCCCCGAGACTCCTTTATGTCATCTTTGTTCCGTCCATCCTGCTTTCCTCCTTCCTCTATGTCTGACTGGCTGGCCCCTGGCTGGCTGACTGGCTCTCCTTTTCTCTTGGCCCACCAGACCCACCTCTTTCTCCTCTGCCTAGCTATTGGCTGTTCAGCTTTTTATTAGACCAATTGGTGCCTTAGGCAGGCAAGGTGAAACCAATGCAACACATCTTTACATAGTTAAACATATATTCTCTTCCACAACAGCTGGGAAATTGAAACTTGGAAGAGAAGGCCCAGGAAGATTGATAGCACCAAACCCGAGTAGTTTTGTTTAGTGTCCGACTAAGAAGTGTTTCACTTCACTGTGCCTGTGGTTTGTCCCTCACTTTCTGTGCAGACTTGTGAGGTCCCAATGCCTGGGGAAATGTTCAAGAATCTGATACTGGTCTCACCCTCCAGTTTGATGCTAATGGCCAGCCTGGACAGAAGTTGCAGCTTCATGGGGCAGGAATCATTAAACCTTATGGTGGCTACTGGTAGCACCCACAAATCTACTGCCATAAATAATTTTATATTTGGTACCATAAGCTCAAGTGGATTTTCCTCACTTAAATAGTTTCTAAACTCAAGTGACAGTATAGAGGAACAGTTGATAGGATGATGTGAGTTTTAAAGGGCATTAAACTTACCATGTGTGTTAATTGATGGCATCTCAAAACATGGCTTAAGACTCTAGTACAGTGTTCTCAACCTTTTCTAATTCCTCTACTCTTTATATAGTTCCTCATGTTGTGGTGACCCCCAACTATAAAACTATTTTTGTTGCTACTTCATAACTGCAGTTTTTCTACGTTATGAATCATAATGTAAATATCTGATATGTGACCCCTGTGAAAGGGTCTTTTGGTCTCTAAAGAGGTCATGTCTTTCAGGTTGAGAACCACTGCTCTGGTAGGATAGGACAAACCACAGTGCTTAGGAAATGTGCAAACTATGGGTGTTTAGATAACGGTACATTCCTAGGTTCTGGGTGGCACACACTTTGAGAGACACTCCAGTCCAGATCACTAAATGAGAAAAACTGGGAGACACAAATTTGATATAGGGGAATGGAGGAATCAGAGCCATGGCCCTGCCCTTTCCTGCATCACATACACACACTCACATGCATGCATGAACATGCATGCACACGCATGCATGAGCACTCACACACGTAAATACACACATGTGTGCACATACATACACACATGCAAACACACACATACAGAGACAAAGGGGTTGGCCCAGAGCTCTGTACTGGCTGCTATACATGGTTGGGGACTGTGGTACATGACTTGTGTGGCCTCCAGTCTAAGGTCCTACTGGCTGGGGGCAAAGCTTCCTCCTTGTGGCATGTAGCAGTGATGAGCACCTCTTTGTTTTCTATAGTCTTTGCCTTGGTGTCCATTATCCCTTCTTGATTAATCACCCCCAGACTCTATTTTGGGAACTTAATTCCCCAGTCATGACATTTTACTCTCATAATCCCAAAGATTGGTTCAGGGAAGACACAGGTTTTGAGTTAATACAATCACATGTTATCTTGAAGGCTGGTTCTACATGGAGGTGGATGGTCTTGACTTTCTGGAAGTACAAGCTATCTGCAGCATGTCTTGAGCGGCAGGTATCTGGGTGCCTGGTGTTCTAACTTGGAAGGCGGCTTAGTTTATGATGTGGGGTGGAGAACAAGCCAATGTTGCTAGGAGGCAAAAATCAATAGAACTCGATGTTGCTCACCCAAGGGTGGTGTGGAAAGGAGGTATCCAGGATGCAATCTCCAGGACTGGATCTTGGAAAAGAGGCTGCCTGCCAAGATGGGGAACACAGGCTAGCAAAGCTGGAGGAGGACAGGAGATGATTTTTGACCACAGAGACCACAGAGTCTCTGAGTGCCTGCCATGATCAGTTGCTCCCTCCCAAGTTGCCTCCCTTCCCTTCCCTTGCATTTCCTACTTTCCTCCTGGGTCCACGTCCCCACCACATCCCATCCCAGATTCTGCTTCCTGGAAGCCAGCCAAGGTCCACCATTGACCATGAAGAACGCTGTCAATTAAGTATATCAGGAACCAAGCAATGAGTGCATTCATCAGCACCTGGCACAAGATGGAGAATGCTAACCCAAGACTGAGAACTTCAGCATCATCCACTCCAGCCACCGAAGAAGTCCCTGTCCCCTCAGAAATGGAGGTGGTTCCCAGCCTGCCCTCCCCTTACCAAAGGAAGTGACCTGCAGGCACTCAGGTAATCAAAGTCACAGAAACAGCTTTGAGCCCAGGTGCAGCAACATGAAGAGCGGGAGAGGACCCCTGTGCTCCCAACAGCAGTCAGTGGTCTGCTCCCAGAAAATCCCAGGTGCCTTGCGACCTCCACAGACTCAATAGAATGCATGTTACAACGGAGGTTTTATTAGATCCTCTTGTACAATGTGGATTGGATGGTCCAACAGTGACTGCCTGTATGCTGTAGAAGCTTGAGAGCCTGGTAGTTGTTTGGTCCATGAGGCTGGCTATCTCAGCAGTCCCAACCTGTCAATGAAGGTTCAGAACATTCCTGGAGAGGCTCTGGTCTTTAGTTCACTTTGGAAGGCCGAAGAAGCTGGGTACCAGTGTTAACGAAGGGCAATAGCAGCAGCAGCCGTAGCAACAAAATAGATGTACTCACCACTAGGATATGAAGGCAGGCAAAAGCAGACATTTTCCCCTCAAAGACCTTTTTGTATCTGGCCAGATGCTAAGGGTGTCTTGTACTCTGAGGGAGAACTTTTCTCCTCAGTTAATGATTCCTGGAAAGAGCCACAGAGACCCACCCATTGACAAGTCTGTTAGCTGATCCCTCAAAAGTTGACAATGGGAGACCAAACATTCCCTGGTTTCCCAGTTGTCTCTACGGTAACACACACATGAGTTTGAGCACATCTGTATTTTATTGCCTGAGTCATTTCATGTGTATGAGTATGCTTGCTTAGTATCTGTTTGTGTACCCGTCTTTTGTGCTTTGCTGTGTTTGTGTGTGCACGGTGGCTGTCTGTCATGCCACTAATGGAAATACAGCCACGGATCACAACTCTCAATTAGCATCCAGAGTGACTAGGGTGATGGCTGTGACAGCCAGTTACTGAACAGCAGAGCCTACAGGAACGGATTAATTTGTAGTACAGGCAGTTGGAGTGACAAGGTTAGCAATGGAGCCCAACAGTCAGAAACCTGGGGAGGAACATTTGAGAACAGCAGAATCTTTAAGACCTCTGGTGTGGTCCTGACCTATTACAGTGATACCAGGGAACTTACCTGATCTCAGGCCCAGGTGTCCTATTAGCCACTGGGCAGGAAGTGGGGGTAGTAGTGAGGGTGCCAAGGTCTTGGCTGGCACAAAGTCAGACCATGGGGCAGGTGCCAGGAACTGGGAGAGGGCAGTACATTCTCTCTCTCTGTCTGTCTGTCTGTCTATCTGTCTGTCTGTCTCTCTCTCTCTCTCTCTCTCTCTCTCACACACACACACACACACACAGACATACACACACACACTCACACACACACACACATCCCTCCCCAGATGATAGTAGCATTAAAGAAAGGATGATAACAGAGACATTTCTATATTTGGGCAATGAGAAGTCCTAGGGGTAAAAGTACACTCACACATTTAATTAGTGGTTCCAATTTCTGGGGGTCCTGGGCCTGAGTGAGCTAGAAAGGGGGTTGGGGTAGAACCGATCTTATAATATTGACCTGCCTACCCTCCCAAAGCAGCACTGTACTTCAGGGAGTCTTTCTTTGCCTGTTCTCTTGAGTCAGAAGCTCACACTATAGACCAGGCTGGCCTTGTGCCTATAGTTTCCTGCCTTAGATTCTCAAGTGAGGTTATAGAGGTGTGCTACCACACCTAACTATCTCTTAAGGGAAGTGTGTGTGTGTGTGTGTGTGTGTGTGTGTGTGTGTGTGTGTGTGTAGATTGGTTCTCATCATGTAGTCTTGGCTAGCTTGGAACTCAGTATGTTGACCAGGTTATTCTCAAACTACAGGGCGATACTCAAACTATCCACTTGTCTCTGACTCTGCTATGATTAAAGGCAAGCATTCCCTCATACAAAGAGATTTTAGTGTAAATTTTAGATCATCATTTAGTGTAAATTTTAGTGTAAAGATTTCAGATCATCTTCTGACCCAACCCAAGGGAGGAAAAAAGGTGTGGGCATTTTCCATCCTCCACTCCTTCTGGCATGGAGAGGAAACCCCGTCTGGGTCTTTGTTTTCATTCCCCTTGACCCAAGACGTCCTTCACTTTTGACCTTCACATTCTTTCCTAGGAGAGCATGCCAGTCTCTAGGCTGTCCCTCCGCTGGGGTTTTGTCTGCTGGGTTTTCATGATTCGAATTCATTTGTGCAATTGCACAGGAGTCTCCCAGAGGGATGCTATGTTGTTCTCAGCGTTTGTGTCAGAGGGCCTGAGCTGCTCCCTGGACCTGGCAGCTTGTCATGATGACCTGAGTCATTTGAGAAAGTGGTTCAGCTTGATTTCCCCATCAAAAGACTGCTGTGTTCTTCTCTGTGAAGAAGAAACATGTGAGATGTGCATACAAGCACTGTGAGTGAGTGTGAGTATGTGTGTGTGTGTGTGTGTGTGTGTGTGTGTGTGTGTAGGACTAAGTGTGGTGAGAAGATTCCCAGAGGGTCACATCACTCTGACCTGCCCATGGGTTTTTTAACTGCCAGGTTTGCTACTTGGCACTCTACTGAAGAACCACCCTAAGGCTGGAGATACAGCTCAGGTGGTAGAGGGCTTCTCTGGCAAGCATGAAGCTCCTGGTTGGGTTCTGGGCACCGCTGAAAAGTCTGAAAACAGCCTAGGCTACAAGAGACCACATCTCAGAGAAACAAATGTCCATTTTATAGTTGCCTATTTGTTAGTGTGCATTTAGAGACCCTGACTATCTTCAGTGAGTTATGACTCAATTGCTGTTATATATTTTGTTGCTTAATTGTCTCGGACTTGACCAGATGTATTCCTTTTATTCCTTGCAGGTGTGGCTTGTGCATGTTTGTATGTGAAAGTACATGTGCATGCAGGTACACACGTGTGAGGAGGTTATAGGGTGGTTTCTCAGGAGTTGTCCACCTTACATTTCTAAGACAATGTCTTTGGTATAACCTGGGGCTCATCCATCAGCTAGGCTGGTTAGACAGCAAACCCTAGGGACTCACCTCTCTCCATCTCCCCAGATCTGGGATTACAAGCATGTATCCCCACACTCTGCTTTTACATGAGTACTGGGGATCGAACTCGGGTCCTCATACTTACATGGCAAGCATTTTACCATACCTTTGGACCTGCTATCAGTTTTTGAGCACATTTGACTACCAGGGAAATCAGATGTTTCAGCTTCTTCCTTTTTTTTCCCCCTTGTCCCAGACCTAGAGGTAGAACCAAATGAATTTGATTTCTCTGAAGTAAAATAAAGGCCCTGAGATGACCACAGGTTCCATAGTCTCAGGCTCCACTCACCACAGGTCTCCAGATTTCTTCTCCGAGTCGGTGAGGCTTTATAATTCACAGGAATAATAACTCAACACATTAACCCCACTATCTTCCTTCCCATCTCCTTGTATTTACTTCCTTTTGAAGCAAATTGAAGATCCGACAATATGCATATGCACAGCAGTGATAGGAAAGGAAGCTAGGCCATCTCCTGGAAGGCTACACACCAAAGATCAGTCAGGGCTTTCTCCAGAGAATCTGGTGAAGTCCTGAGGAGCAGGAGTCCTCAATATCCAGACCACTTCTGCACCGGCAGATATTATTTTCCTCAAAACATAGTGACACCGCTGATTGTCTGTTGTTCATGACTGTGTTTTCCCCACAATGGCAGAGTTGAACAGCTGCAACAGACATAGCTGGCTCTTGAAACTTAAAATATATACCCTGGAACTTGCACAGAAGTTTGTCAACCTTTCAGAGTTACCTGGAAAGTTCTCTTGTTGGAGACTGGCATATCATGCCCCAAGGAGTTAAGGGCAGCCAGCTTTACCTGTTTCGAGGAATCTGTTCTGTGCTGAGCATTCTTATCTGTCCACAAGCTGAGTAGAGTTGGCCTGGGATGGTGGCACACACCTGCAATCGCAGCACTTGAGAAGTGATCATGACTTCAAGACCTGTGGCTACAGAGTAGGTCCGAGCAAGCCTGGCTACACAAGACTCTACTTAACACCAGCTTACCTCCAAAGTTTCATGGAGCAGCCACAGATAGCAACACCAGCCTGGAAAACAGCAGGCTCAAATCTGCTGTGTAATCAAATGCAATTTGGAGCCCAAACCACATATGGGCTAGCAATGCATATAGGATGTGCATGATTAATGCCCTAAAATAGTGTTCTCTAGAAGAAATTCCATTTGGAAAATTGCAAAAGAAAATGAAACTTAGAAATGTTTTACCAACATGAAAGCTAGAACATAAACACACACACACACAGTTTTAAATACATTAAAAGAGATTTTATACCTTTACCCTTATAAATGATCTCAATTATCAACCAATACAGCAAACAGCACCTAACAACCCGTCATTAAACATTTTGAGAATTCTAAATTGTTTGATTGATGTAGGAATGAGATACCAGTTCCCACTGACTGAACTGGGCAGTTATGGATGATGACCAAATGATGACCAGGACATGGTGATTGCTCCAACATTGTTGCCTGGGGTGAGGTTAAGAACTGCTCAGTAGCAATGTGGGAGGGGCCGGTCCATGTCAGATGCACACACTAGCCATGGCTTCTGTTTAGTGTGACCCCTGAACCCCAGAGTCCTGAGATGCTTCCAAAGGGAATCTCATGGTTAAAACTCTCAGACCAGCACTACTATGCCATTTGCCCTTTGGAAGACATTTGGCTTGTGACATAAGGCAAGAGTGAGTCCACTACTGGTTGTTAGCAGCCTAGGCATGACCATGAGCTGTAGAAGTTGTCATGGTGTCTTTGACCCCCGGTACTTCACAGGGGAAACATCAGTTTACTAAAGAAAGGCACTGGCTGAGCAGCAATATTTTTTAGTTAAAAAATCTTGAGCCCTGAGGCTAGAGAGATGGCTGAAATTAAGATCACATAGAGCTCTTGCAAAGGACCCAGACTTGGTCCCAGCACCTTTGGTCCCAGCACCTTTGTCAGTTCACAGCCATCTGTAATTCTTGGGACACACACACACACACACACACACACACACACCACAGCTTTTCTGTTGGGTATTTGAGGAGAAGCATACATGCAGTCCTCCGTTTTGAAAAATAATCTTAGAATTTAGAATTTCCTTCTGGAATACTATTTTTATCTAAAAGAACAGCAGGCTAATGACAGAGATTTGGATTTGGGTATTTGGCAGATATTTTCTCAAAAAGAAAAATAACTGATAGTGGCAGCAGGACTTCACTCTGACCTTCCCTGACTTCCCCGTGATCTCCCTCTATGAATTAAAATAAGGCGCTCAAAGTGCTGGGTAGATGATAGGCAGACTAGGAGAGAGTGGGCAGGGACCAGGGGGAAACACTCTCCAGGGAGAGTGGGCCATGGCCAGAGAAACCACAGTGCCAACGTAGAGGTGCAGGCAGGCTTTATACTGTTTCTTCACATTTCTGCAACAGCTTCCTGGGGGTTGCTTTCTTATCCAGCTGATTGACAGGTTCATTTGGACTAACATTATGCCTTTGTTTTGTTGTTGTTGTTATTGTTGTTGTTGTTTTTACCAGAAAGCAGCCAGCTGGATAGAAATCTCAGGGCTACTGGGCAGTGGTGGCACACACCGTTAATCCCAGCACTTGGGAGGCAGAGGCAGGCAGATTTCTGTGAGTTTGAGGCCAGCCTGGTCAACAGAGCGAGTTCCAGGCCTCCAGGGCAGCCAGGGTTGGGTTACACAGAGAAACCTTGTCTTTAAAAAAAAAAAAAAGAAAGAAAAAAGAAAAAAGGAAAAGAAGTATCAAGACCTTAGAGTGTCAGTTTCCACTCAGGGAGGACCGTATACTCAGATTCTGCTGTTTTGACCAGTGATGGAAGTCCTGCAGCTTTAGCTCCTGGCTTCAGAAGCTGCTGATTACAAGGGAGGAGGCTCAGCACCAACACCTTTATGCCTACAACAGTTAACTAGCTGAACCCCGGTCATACAGTGGCTGGCCCTGCTCCTATAAAGTCGGAAATAACCAGAAACTACAGGCTGCCCAGCGTTCCTGAGAGACGCCCACCAGGTGGGGTGCAACCTGCAGAAAAGAACGCCGAGAGTCAGCTGGAAACAAACCTGAAGTTTATTAAGCAAAGGAAAGCACACACTGAGCGCTGGGCTAGAAACAGAATCGCTATTTTAGGGCTAGAAGCGCTAAAAGAAACGCAGACTTAAGTACCTTAGGCTGTTGCTATATGAGTGTGATTCTGTGGCTCTTGGAATTGTTAATGGTTATGTTAATTGGTAATGTTAACAATTAAGTAAAATGTTTTGTATACTTTTTTCCCCTCTCAGGTTGGCCTATGAACTCATCATCTATTTACCTCAGTCCCTCATATACTGAGCTTATAGGTGTGAGCCACCATGGCTAACCATGGTATACTTACCTTTTATCTAAAGACATTTTCTGTGGAGGCTGTGGAGACAGCTCAGTAGATAAGTGTGTGTGTAGTACAACATAAGGACTTGAGTTTGAATCTTCAACACTTACGTAAAAAAGAAAATCCAGGCATGGCTGTGTGTGCCATTAACCCCAGTGTTGGAGGGCAGAGGACAGGAAGAGCTTGGGAGCTTCAGGCTCAGCAAGAAACTCTGCCTTGGAAAAATAAGGAAGGGAGGGAGGAAGAAAGGATTTTTCTTTCATAAATGAAATTATAAGATGGTTTATTAGAGGCATTATTCAGGTTTACAGATCAGAAAGAAATACTGACAAGAGGGCATAGATTAAAAACAAAGCAAAACACCCTTCAGTGGTTTAGTGAGTGAGGGTGCCTGCTGCCAAGCCTGATGACCTGAGTTCGATTCCCACACGGACCCACATGGAAGTTCTTGCAGGCAAGCAGACATCGGTCTCTCTTCAGTTCTGCAGCATCCTATGATCTGACCCAGGCAGTAGAGAGATGTGGAAGAGGGAGGGGTGGGGGGGAGCAGCAGCAGAGAGTGGGTGTGTAGGGGCTGGGCCAAGTGGAGAGAGAAGGAACCCATAATGTTCTTCGCAAAGCTGTGAGGTCCCCAGGACAAGAACCAGTCTGTGATGGAAGAGTTGAGGCAGATTGGAGTACAGGCTTCTGGCCCCGGCACACAGCCGGGGCGAGGGGAGCGCGCTTCCTGCTCTCTGGGAATCCTGCTGGTGTTTTCCTCAGGGTTGAGCGTCATTGCCTGCACAAGGGCCACACAGTGAGCTGTTAGATCACAGATGCTGTGACCCCAGAGAGCGGGCAGTCTATCTGCTGTGTCCCTGCAGTCACCAGAGGTCATTCTTGCCCCCTCCTTCATGCTGCTTGGGAATCAGAAGCGTGCATTTCAGGCCACTTATTAACTTCATTCCTGTGCTCCCCTCTACACCCCCACCCCGGCCTTTAGAAACTTACAAGAGGGTGAACCACACTTTGTGTGCTGGAACTAAGGGCTCTCTTCAAACTCCCACCATGCTGTACACAGTGTTAGTAACTCTTAGGACACCTCACGCCCCAAAAGATAGTTTGTCTCAGCACTTTCCCTGAAATCCTTCTCATTTCTATTCCCCAATTTTATCTAACATGAACAAAATAAGGAAAATAAACAGGTATTAAAATAGCATTCATCTGAGCTAGCCCCAAGGCCTTGGGTACCTACTATGTGCACTGAAATGCCGTCCAGAGGGGGTGGTCATAGGTGGGTAATACAACAATTCCAACTTTCCACTTTACCCCATCATCCAGTGGTTTCTTTGCCTTGTGTCCATGGACACCTTTGGGAAGTTCTTGCTTTGTGTGACTCTATAGAGCTTGGTCCCTGCTGTTTGGGAGAATATTGCACTAGCTCTGAACCTCTCCTTGCTCAAAGTTTAATGTGAATAGTGAGTAAGTCTATCTTTTTTTTTTTTAAAAAAAAAAAAACACGTTGTCTTGGGTCAGGGAAGACAGCTCAACACCTAAGAGTGTGCACTGCTCCTGCGGAGGACCAGAGTTCAGTTCCTAGCTCCCATGTCAGGTGGCTCACAGCCACCTTAACTTCAGCTCTAGGAGACCTGACTCCCCATTCTAGACTCTAAGGGCACTTGCACACACACATGTACATATTCCATTCACTGACATAGACATATATATGTTCTGTATGCACAATTAAAAATAAATCTTAAAACGCAATTGCACTGTGTAGCTCCAGCTGGCCTAGTGCTCACCATGTTTTACACCCTGGTCTTAAACATGTGTTGATCCTCCTGTCTCTGCCTCCCACGTGCTGAGATATCAGGAGTGTGCCACATGCCCAGTTTAATCTTGTGGGGATTGAAGCTAAGAATGTGGCTCAGTTAGTAGGAGTGCTAACTTGGCATGCACAGTGGGTTCAAGTCCCAGTATGACACAGACCCTGTGTGGTGGCGGGAGGAGCAGAAGATTAAGGACATCTCTGAAAACATGAAACTCTGTTTAAACAAAACAAAAACCTACAGGCAATTGACAAAGCACATGCCAGCAGAAGGTGATAAGTGCATCTGAAGGAAACACACACACAGAGACAGAGGCAATGGTGAATGCTGGCGTGTGTGTGTGTGCATGCCCGTGCATGCACATACATGCGCTTGTGTGTACAACATGGCTTATGACCCAACTGAGAAGACTTTTCAAGGTTTGTTTGCATGGATCTTGCACAACTGTCTCAAGTCACATTTACACGGCTGAGCATGGAAGACTGAGAGGATGTGAGAAGGAAACGAAAAGCAAATAAAAACAGAACAAAACCCAAATAAACGAGGGCTGGAGGGCTGGCTCCGCGGTTAAGACGACTTGCTGCTCTTGTAGAGGGCTCGGGCTTGGTTCCCAGCACCTGGAGTGGCTGCTCACAACTCTGCCCGTTCCAGAGTAGCATCCAAAGTCCTCTTCTGCCTTCTGTGGGCACCGCATGAGCATCACACATGCACGCATATGCGGGCAAAATGTCCTTACACCTAAAATAAACACTTAAAATAAAAGTGAATAAATGTCTTTTAATTGGCTGAATAAAGGAAAAGGGGGTAGTGCCCTGGGTGTCTCGTCCAGTGCTGTCACTGTCTTAGTCCAGACAGCCAGGTCCTTCCTCTCAGGGGAAGGGAGAAACAGAAGGGACTTCTGGACAAAGGGGGGCTCATCGCCACAGGCCAGGGAAGTCTTAGTAAGTAGGGTGAATGGAAAGGAGTGGGGAGCCCAAGAAACTGAGAGGGCAGAAAACAAAAGATCAATAAGAACAGCCTGGCAGTGACAGCAGCCAGCCAGGGAGCACTCCTCCCTAGATTAGAATTCATGAACTCCCCTCTTACATTAAGTCTTTATATGACACCTGGCCTTTAATGCAAAGCTGGCTGAGAACATTAAAAATTAAAAGCCGAAGGTAGGCCACATCCATCTCTGATAGCGCAGCTCCCCTCCTATCTGAGGCCTGCACAAAGCTATTACACATTGATAAATTATTTTGGGTAATAGCCGAGATATTACATTGTTTCTGAGTGAAGGTAAAATCTCTCCCTGACACGGGCATTTATCAGGAGTGCCTTTCATCTTATTTATTATGGGCCAGAGGAGCAGGGGCTGAGGCTGGCCTCTGGGGTGCTGGGCTGGGCCCCTTTTCTCTCCACCCCCTCTCTTTCCCCTCTGGCGCTCTCTAGATGGGGCAGTGATGAGGCTTATGACAAGATAATTATTAGCTAAAGATTCGCAATTCACCTTTAAAGGGCGGGGCTCCGGAGAGGAGGGGATTTTGGTGGTTGGGCCTTCAGACCCCATAAAGCAGGTCCCATCTGGCCACAGGGAGGAAACCCCATAGCTGGGTCCAAGTTCCATCCTGCCTTGCTCATACCCTCTCCACCCCTCTGCAAGCTGGCAACCAATCAGAATTGTCCAGTGTTTCTTTAGTAAAGGGATGAAGGGTGGGTGTGGAGGGCCACGCTGGCTGCCTTCTCCCAGCAACATACACCGCACCACACCCCAAAAGTTTGTCTGGATCCACTGCCTGCTGCCGCGGAGCTCCAAAGCAGGTATTTAATGTTCATCCTGCACCTGCCTTCTTCCCCAGCTTTGTTTTTTCAGACAAAATCTCTCTATGTAGCCCAGGCTGTCCTGGAACTCTGTAAGACTAGTCTAGCCTGGCACTAACAGAGATCCACCTGCCTCTGCCTCCCAAGTGTTGGGATTAAAGGCGTGTGTCGCCACCGCCGCCTTCTCCCTCCTTTTCCATCCTTCATGGTCTCACTCTGAACACGCTGGGAGCGTCTTTGGGCTGACCAACCCCTGGAAGCTGGCTCTGGAGGCTAGCAAGCATTGATAGGATTACCCAATTATGGTGGTATCATAGGCAGAAAATAGTCTGAAGGGCACCCTCTGAGACTTCCAGGTTCTTGTGTCCCCGACAAAGGTTTAGACAGACACACAAATAGAGGTAAAAGATAATTTAGAAAGAAAGGATTTCCCAGGGTAGAAGTAAGCCAGAGCTGAAGAAAGGACCAAGGTTCTATGACATTGGAACACCAAGTGTTATGACCCTTGCAGACACTTTAGTCATTTTTCTGTTGCTGACATAGAATACCCCGATAAAAAGCAACGTTGGGGGGAAAGAATTAATTTTGGCTTATGGTTCCAGAGGAGATAAAGTCCATTCTGTTGAAAAGAGCACAGCAGAAGGAGCATGTGGCCAGCCTCGAAGTCAAGAAGCAAAGAAAGAGCAGAAAGGAGGGGCAGGCTAAAAACCCCACCCCCAGAGATGTGCTTTCTTCTGCACAGCTCTGCCTTCTAAGCACTCCACAGCCTCAACAAGCAGCATCAGCAAATGGGGGCGAAGTGTTCAAACACGCAAGCCTAAGATGACATTTTGTATTCAGACCACAGCGATGGGTCAGTTACACGGTGCCCGCCTTCCATATGTGTATAGTGTGTCCTTTTCTTTCCCTGTATTGGTCCCTTACCTTTAGCCCTTGGCCAGGGGTTTCCAGCCTCTTTCCATGTTCCTGGTTCCTTTCATATGCCAATCTCAGCAATTTCCCCACTCCTCTTTCTGACAGCTCTCCTGCCTAGGAGAGGTGCCATGATAATGCCATCCTCTCTGGGTTAGAGGACATCCTAGGAGCAAAAGAGATGTGGACTGATGGTGGGTAGGGCCGGTTGTCAATATTGGCCAATGCTGTTTGAAATACTCTGTTCACCAACTCACAAATCCTTTCAGAAATATTTATTCTTTCTGAGGGTATTTCCCAAGTGCCTGGTACTTTCGAGGCATGGTGCTGAGTGATGAGTGTGTGGTGCTGAGCACATAATAAAGAACACAAGAGACGCAGTCCCCCGGCTGCTCAGTCCAATGGAATTGAGCTACTGTCCCCAGAGGAAAGAGTCGGGTGCTACGGATGCCTTTATCCCCCCAGGTGAGTTTGCTCTCTGGTCTTCCCAGCCCTGGGGAGGAATCAGTTCCAATTACCACCAACTGCCCACATAGAGTAGGTGTCTAGTTCACACTGTTGGAACAGAGGCTGACTAGAGTAGGGAATTCAAAATGTAGGTAAACAGGGTAGGCTGCCGAGTCTCACTGAGGCCCCAGGAATAAAAGCCTGCTTTCTAGAAAGCAAGAGCTGCCAGCTTAGCTCAGGGGAAGTGTCCTTTCCAAGTGCTGGTCACGAAAGGTGACAAGCCAGCCAAATAAAAAAGCAGCAGCCATTGTAGTTTGATGCAAGCTAGGCAAAATAATGACTTCATTATTGTGGGCTGAGCTAGAATGACCGTCCTGTTTCTAGCGTGTCTGCCTAATGGCCAGACACTCACAGAACCCCAGCCAGCAAGAGGAGGGCTGCTATTCTGGCACCCACTCCCTCTGCCTTCAGTTTCTTTTACACTGCCCAGGAGCTATCTAGACTGTGTCGTAGGCAGGTGTGAGAAAGTCTGGAGGACCAGGGTCTAGGCTCCTGTGCCCAGGCAATAATGCATTGAACTACACTGCTGTTGGGCCCCCCTCTCCTCCCAGCACACCCCGTATCCCTCCCCCACCGACAACACACGCACACACTCAGACACTTAGATCAAACCAATGACTTGCCTGCACATATCTGCTTTCTCCAAAGCCCAAATGGGCCTCTGGCCCCTGCAGATGGATGAGTCTGGGCACTCTCTAAGTGCTGGTTGCTGATTGACTTCACTGTGGATAGCTGTCATGCTCACTCATTTAACAAACTTCGCCTTGTTTAGAGGAGGCACAAGTCTAAGGGCTGTCTGTCCCAGGCTCCTCTCCTTCTTCCCCATAGAGTCTGAGGAACCAAAAGTGATCACAGTTGAATGCCGAGAGCAGATCTCTCTTAGCAAGTGTGAGGAGGCAGAAGAAGGGCTGAGAACAGGCGCTATACTTACTTCTGTTTGTGCAAAGCAAAGCCTAAAAAGCCTTCCAGAATGAACTCATGATAATTGACAATGGCAGTTGGTACTTCTTGCGTACCTCGTGCCAAGTGCTTGAAAAGCATTTTTGCTTTCTTCTCTTCCTTAATACTCCCAAGAATCCAGGAAGCTGGTACTGCAGAAGTTTAGAGAGATCGGCAGAAAGCCTGCTCCTAGGTTTGATCCAGGGTCTCAGTGGTAAGCACTCGGGGATTTTATATTTCATGTGAGAAAACCCAGTTCTAGACAGGGCAATTCCCTTTTCTAGCAGAGTGAGGACAGGATCCTCAGAGTTGTCGAGTTTTCTTCTGCTGTACATAGAACTCAGTTCTTTTCTGCCCTTGTGTCAGGGCCAGCAAGACCTCAGCAGTGGAGAGGGTCTCAGCGTACTAACAAGTGTTGGCAAACAATGCCCAGGCTGAGGTGGGGTGGGCATGAAACTGCGGGAAGCTGGTTTTAAAGCTAGAGTCAGGCAGAAATCAGGTAGCTAAAGACTGGGGTAGGTGGGTCCAGGAAATGAGGGAAGACCGGGTCCAGGAGGCCTGGGGGCTTAGGAATCTCTGAAAGAGAAGACAGAGAGTCCAGGATCTGCTGAGACAGAAGAAATCCCAGGGGTGTGGAGACAGAGCTCCTGGGGAAGACAAGGGGAAGGCACTCAGGCAGACTAAGGCTGGGAAGTGAGGCAGGGCCCAGTGAGGAGGAGTGGGGAGTGTCCTTTTGACTGACAAGGGGAGGGATCCACAGAATGGCAGGGTCATTTCCTGACCCAGAGCCTCTGCTGGGATTTCCAGGGCTTCCTTGGTTCAAAGTTGATCACTGGAAAGAAAATCGATGCCAAGAGTATCTTAGAAGTGTTTTCTCAGTACTTGGTGAATATCTTTGTCACCTGGACAAGTAACTGCCATAAATATTTAAACTTTTAAAATCACTGTTTATTGTTCATTTTGAAACCAGGGCCCTACACAAGCTAGCGTTCTACCACTGGGCTGCACCTCAAAGCTCTTAGTCTTAGTTTTGAGACATGGGTTTGCTATGGACTGTTAGAGGCCAAGGCTGGCCTCAAACTCATGATGTAGCTCAGACTAGCCTTGAACGCTCCACCCTCTGGTCTCAGCCTCTTGAGGACTTGGAAATAGATGTGCTCTATCATTCAAAGCTTTAATCACATTTTTCCAAACCAGAGTCATTTTTATGAAGGTAAAGAAATGCACACACAGAGAAAGACCTTCTGTGAGACAAGAGGTGGAACTCGGGGAGTGAAAGCCTGATGATAGTTTGCACGTTGGAGGGCTGTGTTTTTTAAATAAAAGTAAGGTTAATAATAAAAGTATATAATGCTTGCATACTTACAAATGGGTCCAGAGATTGCCCCTACCTATACAATTAAGACCTGAGTTTTTTTTTATTTAAAATGGTATTTATTTAGTTGTTTAGCTTCTGAGACATGATCTCACTATGTTACTGTCTTGAGCTTTCTATAGCTGTGACAAAACACCATGACCAAAAAGCAAGTAGGGGAAAAAAGGGATTATTTGGCTTATACTTTAGCATTGCTGTTCATCACTGAAGGAAGTCAGAATGGGAACTCAAACAGGACAGGATCCCAGAAGCAGGAGCTGATGCAGAAACCATGGAGAGGAGCTGCTTACAGACTTGCTTCCCATGGCTTGCGCATCCCATCTTCTTATAGAACCCAGGGATGGCACCGCCTACCATGGGCTGGACCCTCCCCCACTGATCACTCATTGAGAAAATGTCTTACAGCTGCATCCCAAGGAGGTATTTTCTCAACTGTGGCTCCTTCTTCTCTGATGACTCTAGCTTGTGTCAAGTTGACACACAAACCCAGGATGCCCTGCCTAGCCTGGAACTACTATGAGGCCAGGCTGTCCTCAAATTCATAGATCCACCCGCATCTGCTTTCTAAGTGCTGGGATTAATAAACTGCTTTTGTCTGAAATGTTTGCACGGAGCTGGGTGGTGGTGGCGCACGTCTTTAATCCCAGCACTTAGAAGGCAGAGGCAGGTGAATCTACGTGAGTGTGAGGCCAGCTGGGTCTATAAAGCGAGTTCCAGGATGGTCAGGACTGTTATACACAGAAACCCTGTCTCGAAAAACCAAAACCAAATAAATAAATATATAGGTAGATAAGATAAATAAATAAATATATAGATAGATAAGCAATAAATAAATGTTGGCAAGGAAAGGGGGTGTACAGTCACCCAGATTTTACCTCTCATTTGGGTTTCCAAGTCTTTAGAGACCCCTCTACTTATGAAAGGATGATGCACTCAGGTAGGAAGGGGTGTGTTTTCTCCATTCCATTCTGTTGACAGCCTAAGAGCAAGACTTTGCACATCAGATAGGCAAAAGAATTGCAATCACCCAGTGCTCATAAGTAGGCTGGTCTTACATCCAAAGCCTCAGCTAATTCCATAGTCTTAATCTCTGCAATATCTCAAAGGGGCTCGGTTTTAACCTGGCTCTTTATGAGTTAATGTTGCCATGGGGGTGGAAGGGTCAGGGGGAAGCAAAGGAGGAGGGGCGGGTCTCTATAGACCCAGAATTTCTGCACTCAGAACCTAGCGAGGGGACAGTGGTCAGAGGGAAACAGAGAGAGAGAAAGATATCAAGTGTAGTAATCAGAATGAAAAATGGAGCCCCAGTTACTTTAAACAAGAGCTAATTCATCACCGAGCGAGTGGATAAGTAGCTGAGTTTCAGGCGTTCAGTAAGTTCCCCGTTCTGCTCCAAAAATTATTCCACCCCTGTCTGCATGCTCGCATAAATCATCCCTTCTTCACATCAGCTCCGATTACCAATTACTCGTGCCTGGGCTACGCTTTCCTCACCCAGTGCAGTCCGAAGGGCTTTGCCTTTTCATTTTACAAATGCTTTAACACCCCCCCCTTTTTTTTTCTTTCTTTTCCTTCTGATTCCGCCCCTCCCCCAACCTTTATTCTGTCCCCTCCTCTCTCTTCGGTCTCATCAGTCTCTTGCTCTCTGCTCCCAGGCTCTGGCCAACATGACTATAGGCAGCTGAGCCACAATGAGAACTAGCTGCACTCACAGCCATACCTTGAAGATGTGGGAATGTCACCTCGTCTCCTGGGCTACAGACTCACTGGGACAGAGCTTTAGTCCGGAGTTCTCTTGAGCTATGAAGGTTATGAAGGGAGAGCCAGCCCTGTCTAGCCCTGTCTAGCTGCCCCCTCCCCTGGGTTTCGCATGGTGACAATAGTCATCATAAACAGGGACCTGTGATCTGAGTCAGCTGAAGCTGCTTGTGGAGCGAAGGAGAGCTCCTGCTCCGTGATAGAACACTCTGGCCACTCAGATCTCGGTCACTAGTGCCTCATCCAGGGAGTATGCCGACGTTTCAATTCCAAATGTATCCTATTTTCTTTTATAAAAAATTTCAACTTATATTTATTCATTTTATTTTATGCATGGGTGTTTTGCCTGCATGCATGCAAGTGTACCATGTGCATGCTCGGTACCGCAGAAGTCAGAAGAAGGTATTGGATCTCCTGGAACAGGAGATGCGTGGTTGTGAACCACCATTCAGGTGCTGGGAATCAAACCTGGATCCCTGCAGGAGCAACAAACACTCCCAACTGCTAAACATTCTCTCTGGCTCTGTCTCCTAGTTTCTTAAGAATGAACTTCAGATTACTTCACTTTCAGAAGCTTAACTTTGTCCTTAGCAAAAATTCATGTGTTTCTGCTGGATGGTGGTGGCACACGCTTTTAATCCCAGCACTCAGGAGGCAGCAGTGAGTTCGAAGATAGCCTGGTTTACAGAGTGAGTTCCAGGATAGTGAGACCCTGTCTCAAAAATCCAAAACCAAAAGGAAAAAAAAAATCACATGTTTAAAGTGAATTTAAAACTTCCCCCAAATGGCTACGAAAGCAATTGCTTAGCTGTTGTACCCATACATTCAACTTACTGCTCACTAAAACTGGCTGGTTGCATATGTCCCCATTCAAACAAAGCACTCCTCCTGCCTACATACCTACACATGTGACAGGAAGGCCCAAGCCCAGACAATAGAAACTCTGTGTGTGTGTGTGTGTGTGCATGTGTGCGCACACTTATGGATGTGTGTGTGCACATCTGTACACATGCGGGCCAGAGGTTAATGTCCAGGTGACTTCTTCAGTCACTTTCCACCTTCGTTTTTGAGACAGGGTCTCTTGGTGAACCTGTAGCTCCCCGAGTTGGTTAAACTAACCGATCAGCAGGTTCAGGCTCTGCTCCCGAGCTGGCATTGCTGACTGCCATTGCTCTTCAGGTGGGTGCTGGGATCAGAATTCAGGTCTTCATGTTTACACGGCAAACACTTTAGTGACTGAGCCGTCTCCCCATCTACAAAAAAGTAAAAACTTCACAGGGGACTTGGTGGCCCACAAACCTGATAGCCAACCCAGCCCCACTTCCGGGAGCTTTAATTCAGGGCTATACCCAGGCCTAGAAAGGTGGATATGCTTGCCAAGTGTCTCTGGTCACACTTTGAGACACACCAGGAAGCCCGTGCTATAGATCTGTTTTACCTTGAAGCACCACGTCTCCATTTCCTACTTGTTTCAGCTGGGAGAACCCTAACTGTCCATTCTCGCTGGTGGAGGTAGGAGAAGGTCAGGGCCAAAGAGCTATGAAGGGGAGAGTTTTGAGGACAGTTCCGTGAGTAAGCGGGGAGGTGTGGCTTGTTCCCCTCTGCACATGCGCAGGGCAGAGATTGAATCCCACCACGGACTTCTGCACACCAACCTTGCCTCCAGGGAGCTCATGCTTGCAAATTGTCTTGAGAACTATGGACTCTGCAAGTTTGAGAATCCTAAAGTAATGTCCACACAAAAGTACAGTTGTTACCTCAAAGTGAATAGGGGATAGTTTATTCTGGAGCCACATATAAGTGATGATGACCAGGAACCTAGATTTAGCCTCCCCTGAATACCACGTTCTCACTTGTTAGCAGTTTCGGGAAGTTTGTTTTGGAAGATATTTATGTATTTGTGTGTATGTGTCTGCATGAGTGTATGCACATGTGTGCATGCAAGGTGTGTGTACCTGTGTGTTTGTGGAGGACAGGTAAGGGGGCTAGAGTTACAGGTGTTTTGGGGGTACCCAGCTTGGTATGTTGGTGCTGGGATTTGAACTCTGGTCCTCCAATGGTATTAACTAAAGCCATTTCTCTAGCCCTATCCCAAATTTTTATGGTAATGGCGCTTTTCAAATACGTGGGGTGGTGAGCCTTCAAGTAGGAGGGTTATAACAAAGTGGGGGGGGTGTTACAGGCCCAAATGCTGGCATTCTTGGTGGGAGCTAGGGGTCTGTACACTACAAAATGTCAGGTCAGACACAGAGAGGAGCAATGAATGTCTATTAAGGGCCTGACTATAAGCCGGGTGGTGGTGGCGCACGCCTTTAATCCCAGCACTTGGGAGGCAGAGGGAGGCAGATCTTTGTGAGTTCGAGGCCAGCCTGGTCTACAAGAGCTAGTTCCAGGACAGGCTCCAAAGTTACAAAGAAACCCTATCTCAAAAAAAAAAAAAAAGAAGAAGAAGAAGAAGAAAGAAAGAAAAGAAAAGAAAAGGGCCTGACTATAGCCCAAGCTAATTTTGGCTCTCAGTCTGTAACATTTCAACTCTCTACAATCAGCCAACCTGTTTGGCAGAATGTTTGACATAGATATGGCTTCCCTCCCTCAACCTCAGAAACCATAAGTTCACAGCAGATTCCAGGCCAGCTTCAGGATGGTCATTTGCTATGTTTTTTGTCCCTCCAAAATACAGCTGAGACTTAGTCTCCAATGCAGCAGTATGGAGAGATGCAGCTATTGGAAGACAATAAAATCCTAAAGGTGCTTATTTCATGAATGGAGTTAGGGATCCTTATGAAAGGAACTTGTCTCCTCTTCCTTCTTCCTCTTCTGGGACAGACACAGCATTGCTCCCCTCAGCAGAGCAGAGCATTCCAGTCCCCACCTTGAAACCAGAGACCAGAGGACCTTTGGGTACATACAGAATGAGCCTGCTAATGGCTTTGTCTTTAACTTCTCAACTCCCGTAACGGTGAGAATTATTTATTTGTTTGTTTGCTTATTTATTTATTTATTTATTTTGGTTTCTCTATATATCCATGACTGTCATGGAATTCACTCTGTATATAAACCAGGCTGCCCTCGAACTCAGAAATTTGCCTGCTTCTGCCTCCTGAGTGCTGGACCGAGAGTCATGCACCATCACTGCCTGCCTATTTTTAGCTTTGTACATTATCTAGGTATGTTGTTACAGCAGCACAATGTATTCTGACACAGGTAAAATGAAGCTGAGGTGTGGCCTACAAGGCTGCAAGAAAAACATTAAGACTGCAACATTTAAGGAGGCGCTTACTCTCAGGGAGCATTTTCACAGCCCTGAGGATGAGTGCTGCCTTAAATGTTGGGCTCTGACCTGAGTGTCTTGCTTGCCTCTTCTTAGTCCTGGCTCTATAGAAGCCATAGTGTGGTGTTGTGGACCTAAATCCTTATAAGTCAGGGTGAAGTCAAGAGAAAGAGCCAACAGAAGGATGTCCCCAAGCAAAGAGCAACCACACGCACTGGGAAACAGCAACAAAGTGACAGTATACTCGAGGACAGTATGGCTTAAAGAATTAAGAAACTTTCAGTGTGTGTGTGGCGGGGGGCTGAGTTATTTACTTTCTCACCAAATGTTACTTAGATTAAAATTGAAGCTGAGATGGACACTAGTGGAACAATTGCCTAGCATGTGTAAATGATAACACTGCAGTGCGCACGCATGTGTGCACGTGTGTACATATATTTGTTGTGGGGTATCCCCCAAAGAACAATTAGACAGGTTTAAGACAATGGAAAGACTTTACTAGTGACTGCACTCGGTGTTCAGGACCAAAGTAGAGTTCCAAGCCTTTTTCAGAGTAAGTTTTTAAGTACAAAAATCACATCCTGGGTTGACAAGAACAGTTAGCCTGAAGCAGAACTTCAGAAGCCAAAACACAAGGTTAGTAAATGTAGGGACTTTTCCAGACCTATAGATTGGGTCTTTCTTTTTGTTTTGGCAAGTGTTACTGCATACATGCCGGGTTCCAAGACTTGAATGGTACTTGCATCATGGTGTCAACTGAGCCTGGGTCTGGGTACCTTTTACATACGTATGTATATGTAATGTGTGTGTGTGAGAGAGAGAGAGAGAGAGAAAGAGAGAGCAACAGATAGGCAGGAAGGGCAGGCAGGCAGGCAGACAGACAGACAGAGAGAAATTTATTCCATCTCATGGATGAGTTCAAATGGAAGTAGAGTTCTCATGCATTTTTCTGTACACTTAATATTAATTATTTTGAAATTGCTGTTTGCCAAAGAATATTTCATGTCACTTGTGTTCATGTATATCACTTCTCCAACTGTAATAGAGCCAGACACAGCAAAGACTCACCTGATTTTGTTGAAATCTTGGAAGCCAATGGGGTACGTATACTGGGAATGAGTATAGGAGGGGACACATCATCATGAGTAAAGATGAACAAACTAAGAAAGGAACATTTCTTTTTTTTCTTTTTTCTTTTTTTTATTGATTTTTATTGAGCTCTAAATTTTTCTCTGCTCCCCTCCCTGCCTCTTCCCTCTCCCCTTCAACCTTCCCCCAAGGTCCCCATGCTCCCAATTTACTCAGGAGATCTTGTCTTTTTCTACTTCCCATGTAGATTAGATCTATGTAAGTCTCTCTTAGTGTCCATATTGTTGTCTAAATTCTCTGTGATTATGGTTTGTAGGCTGGCTTTCTTTGCTTTATGTTTAAAAATCACCTATGAGTAAGTACATGTGACAATTGTCTTTCTGTGTCTGAGTGTTATGTTACCTCACTCAAAATAATGTTTTCTAACTCCATCCATTTTCCTGCAAAATTCAAGATGTCGTTATTTTTTTTCTGCTGTATATCCTCCATTGTATAAATGTACCACATTTTCCTTATCCATTCTTCAGTCAAGGGGCATTTAGGTTGTTTCCAGGTTCTGGCTATGACAAACAAAGCTGCTATGAACATGTCCTTGTGGCATGATTGAGCATCCTTTGGATATATACCCAAAAGTGGTATTACTGGGTCTTGAGGAAGGTTGTTTCCTAACTTTCTGAGAAATCACCACACTGACATCCAAAGGGTTTGTACCAGCTTTCATTCCCACCAGCAATGCAGAAGTGAGGAACATTTCTTATATGAACAAAAGGAAAGGATTTGCATGCCAGCAATTGGGCTGGGAAGGATTGCTGAGATTTCCCAGTCCCAGCACTTCCCTGGTAAATATGACAGTGGCAATGACTTCATAGTGGGTAGGAGAGCGTCCTGGTGTGACCCTGTGACCACAGAACACAGCTGAAAGCCTATGTATGGGGTTGCCATATCTTCACAGCAGGGGCACTGTTGACAGCACAGCAGAGAAGAGGGCGACAATACAGTGTGATCCCGGCTGCCCCACGGGGAGGCACTTTGCAGTGTTAACCTGCCCTCGATTAATCTTACAGCTTGACTATTCAGGGTGGAACGCTGAGGCTGGGCCACGTTCCCACAGTGTTCCTTACAAGACCAAAGCTGTCAGTCATAAGGTGAAAAACACCCTTCCCTGCTGAATGGAGAATTAAATAAGTGACACATTCAAGTTAATTAACTACTTTCCCCCGGCTCTCTCCTTGTATAACCAACCCTGTTTGTTTGGGTGCAATTTTCCTAATGTCTATTTTATTGGAGCCATGTCTTTCTGCATGGAATCCCTAGAGTTCTAGGGGAGGAGCTTCCAACTGGGGGTGGCATACAGGTAGAGGATTCTTATGTCATATGTCTGCAAAAGAAGGTAAGACTCCCAGTAGAACTGTCGGAACAGCACTTTCCTTGAAGGGCTCCAGTAACAGTGACTGGGAGCTAGCTTTCCTGTCTCTGAATTCCTCTGCCACCAAAGGACAGCAGTGGGGCCTCCTTCCTCACATCCTTCTTGGTGGCCCACACTCAGGAACTGGTGTTTCATACATTTCCCAGAGGTTGGTCAGAAGGCAGCAAGAGGCTAGTTGCTGTCCTTGGTGCTTAAACAGTGACCTGGGCGGCCAACTTTAACTTCAACCTTTTACAGATGTAAAGAACGGGGGCTCCAGCGTCTCTAATCCTAATTCCTGTGTGATTAGCACATCCCAATTTTGGGTGCTGTAATCCTGAGCCTTCAAACTGAGAGTTCTAGGAGGAGAATGATAATTTGGACACCCATAACCCGGGATGTGAAGCTAGGTTGAAGTGTAAAGACCTCCCACCATCAGAATCCAGAGCTTCTCAACTTTGTCTATGATCTAGTGAGTGCACATGGAACCGGAGTGCAGTAATATGATCCTGGATATTTTATCCATTAGGCTTGCCAGGGACACTTTAGAGTGGAGAGACTCTTTTCTCAGAAAGTTCATCCTGGGGCTGAAGAGATGGCTCAGTGGTTAAGAGCACTGGCTGATCTTCCAGAGGACCAGTTCGGTCCCCAGCACCCATATGGTGGTTCACAACCTCTGTAATTTCAGTTCTAAGGGAACCATTGCCTGCAGGCTCCAGGTACACATGTAGTACACACACACACACATATATATATATATATAGGCAAAATGCATGTACACATAAAATAAGAATAATTTTTTAAAAAAAAATGATTAACCTGCGCCTGTTTATGCTCTCCCCACACTTCTGCCTAGAGGCCAAAGCTAAGAATCTGAATTGGTGTAAGGTTAAAGGTCAAGCCTCCCTTTTTTGACAGAATGGCTGCTTTTGTGAGAGGCTTCATATATCTCACATATGACAACCAGCTGCAGCCCTGCCTGCCCCCACCCCAGCTGGAGCCTCCCAGCTGTTCCTTGATCTGTGATTGAGCTTATCCTGGGACAGGACCTCTATCAGGGATGTAGGAGCAGCTGCTGCTGAGCAGGTGGCCTGCTCTGGGCATTTTCTCCCTGGTCAAGGACTCCATTCCCCTCAGAGGTTCCCTGTAGGATGTGCAGCTTGATCAGCCTCTAAAGCACCCAATGACTGCCCCACGACTCTTGGGCTCAAGCTGCAACCTGTTTATAGGTTATAATCCAGCTCCCAGGATCCTGCGGCCCTGTCCACGCACTGCCTCTCCTCTCTGTCTCTGTTCCAGGTGTCCATGCACTGCCTCTCTGTCTCTGTTCCAGGTGTCCATGTACTGCCTCTCCTGTCTCTGTTCCAGGTGTCCATGTACTGCCTCTCCTGTCTCTGTTCCAGGTATCCATGCACTGCCTCTCCTGTCTCTGTTCCAGGTGTCCACGCACTGCCTCTCCTGTCTCTGTTCCAGGTGTCCACGCACTGCCTCTCCTGTCTCTGTTCCGGGTGTCCATGCACTGCCTCTCCTGTCTCTGTTCCAGGTGTCCACGCACTGCCTCTCCT
>JAQHUG010000081.1:4867421-4877798 GCA_028555095.1 Dicrostonyx torquatus
CAGGTGTCCACGCACTGCCTCTCCTGTCTCTGTTCCGGGTGTCCATGCACTGCCTCTCCTGTCTCTGTTCCAGGTGTCCACGCACTGCCTCTCCTCTCTGTCTCTGTTCTGGGTGTCCATGCGCTGCCTCTCCTCTCTGTCTCTGTTCCGGGTGTCCACGCACTGCCTCTCCTCTCTGTCTCTGTTCTGGGTGTCCACACACTGCCTCTCCTCTCTGTCTCTGTTCCGGGTGTCCATGCGCTGCCTCTCCTCTCTGTCTCTGTTCCCGGTGTCCACGCACTGCCTCTCCTCTCTGTCTCTGTTCCGGGTGTCCATGTACTGCCTCTCCTCCCTGTCTCTGTTCTGGGTGTCCATGAGCTGCCTCTCCTCTCTGTCTCTGTGCTGGGTGTCTCATCCCCACAGCTTGCCTTCCTCCTCATTTGTTTTCTTCCATGTTCTTCTAGTTTGTTCCTGACCACTCTGCAGACTGTTCAAATGTCACTTCCACTGGGACATTTCCACCTGGGTGTTGATTTAGGTCTTTGGGAATTCCAACATCCCTGCACCGGCCGGTCACAGAGCACAGCAGCAAACTGTTGAATGACACGCTGCTCTGCATTCGAGTCGGGAAAAACTGACCTGAATTTGGAAGGTGTAACTGGCTGCTGGGGAAGAATGGAAGAGCCAGGTCCTAGGAGACTTTGGGGAACACTGTTTTCCCCAGAAATGAGAGAACAAACTAGACCAGACAGGAAGACTGTAAGGTCAACAGAGGTGACCTGGGGACACCTCTGTTGGTTGTTAGGAGTATGAGGCCCTCAGAAAGGGTCGTTTCTGTAACCTGACATGAGTGTGGCTCAAACACTTGATGAGGACAGACAATAAGACAAGCTTCGTTCGCATCTTCTGGCCTCTTTGCCGCACACTTAACTAGCCACTTCCTCCGCCTCTCCGAGTCAGACCCTCCAACTCTGGGACAAGGAAAAAGGAATAAGGAAAGGTAATCCATTCCTGGGTGACTGGCAGGCCTGCAGAATTAATCAGAGTCCTTAAGTGGCTGAGAAATGAACTAGCTATTAAAACCTGTCTTTAATAAGAAAAATAAAGTTCGGAAATGGGTGCAATTAGTAAGTCATAATAAAAAACAGGTAAAGGGTCACTTAGAAAAATTAAATGCTGGAGAGACACATAAATCACAGGGTCCCGTGTACACGAATAGAAAGGTCTAGCCAGAATTAGCTGATGAACTTAGAGAACCCTTGGCATCTACTTCCAGAGAACAAGAGTGGACCTGAGAGACGGCTGCAGGGGAAAACCAAGGAGGAAGACTGATTCTATCAGCCTCCCCAACACCGCCCACCCAGGGAAGCTATAAGTTCTATTTGTCGGCAGGCCATAGGAAAAAAAAATTTTATGATTAAAAATTTACGATAAATTTTATGAGTAAAAAATCCAGTAAGCAGCTGGAGGGCAACAGAAGCCGGAGCCGTCAACTCCACTGGCAAGGTTTACACAGAAGGCATGCCGGGAAGCCACGATGTTTTCCTATTCTAACTAATCTCTAACACTGGTGGGAAGTGGGGTCGCTGAAAATTTAGTGCTTTTTGATTTTAGAAAAGCCTTTGATTCAGAGTCTCATGGAATCGGACTGGCAAAATTAATTTCAATTGGCACAGACAGGGATCGTCCCCGCGATGGAGCTCAGCTGAAAGTCTATAAACCTAGGTGTGATAAATGGGGGACACGGGGGAGGGGAGGGGGAGGCCTGGGCTCCGGCTGGCAGGGGTGGGGTGAGCGAAGCAGACTCCATCACATGGAGTTTTCACAGATGGGAGGTTCGCAAGCAATAGGAAGCCTCACTGGGACAGCCCGGAATTGGGGGAGGGTGGAAGGGATGGGGAAGCTGCCACCATGGAGCCTTTGGGAAGACATGGCCCTGCTGTTCCAGAACTGTGGGAGAATGAGAAGTTTCTGTGGTGCTAATAACCCATTTGTGGGACCTTAGTCTGAGAGTCTGGGGGAGATCACGCAAGGCCTGTCCGGAAGTCGTGTGCCTTCTGCTCTGGAGCAGCTACCATGGTAAGCTCAGATTAGAGTGAAGAGGTTCCCAGAGCCCCCAAGGAAGCCTCCTTCTACTTCTAGTTAGCTGACAGGAGTCTGACCTTGTCCTGGAACAGTTCTGAGAAAAATGGAAGCTGCCTTGCACATAGCTGCTGCTCAACTCAGGGACATGGAGCAACAACCATGGACCCAGCACTCTAAAAGAAAGAGGAACCCCGTAGCCTGTGTCTCTGTGAGGGTTTGTAAGAATTAGGTTAAAAATAATGCCCCCCAAAGTCTCAATGTGTGGAAGGCTTGATATCCAGCTGCTGACGCTATTGAGAGGTGATTAGATGAGGAGGGGGCTAACGTCATCACTTCATCAGTGGGTTCATTTTGGATAGGGGTACACACCAATGGCTGTTAGGAGGTAGGGGCCCCTGGGGAAAGTGCATGGCTGGGCTGTGACTTTGAAGGCGGTCTTACCCCTGCTGCTTCCTGCTGTCTTCTCCCTCCTCTTCCCTCTCTCCTTCTTCCTTTTATTTCTGGCTTCCCCACCCACCTACCCACCCACCCATGAAGTTTTTTTGCTTTACCACAAGCCCAGAAGGAAAAGAGCTGTTTACAGGACTGATACCTCAAAAACCGGGAGCCAGCACAACCCTACCTTTCCTTTCCTTTCCTGGAGGATTTTGTCAGAGCGACAGGAAACCTGATGAACGAAGATGGCATGAAGTGGAGCCCCACTCAGCCTGTGCCACCCCAGGCAAGGGGCGAGCACCCAGAGCGATCAGAACAGCTCTTGTTTGAGACACTGTGAACACTGTGGTTCAGGGCTGTTCTCTCTGACTCATTCAAGGACTGTCGTGGTCACACAGAAGGGAGATATGAGAGCCATTCCCAGCAGGCAGAGCTGCAAGGGAAAGAAAGGGCTACGGGTTTGGGAAGAGTCGGTAGCTGCACACATGGAAATAAGAGTTAGAATGTGAGCGTGGGGCCCAGGAAGGGAGGGCTGAGGAAGTAACAGAGGGTAGGAGGATGCCAAAACCCAGACAGGAGTGGTGATGGGAAAGAAGCATGTGGGACTGCCATTGTAAGGTTGTCAATAGTCATAAGTAAAACAGACACTTTTCCCCACTTACTAGTACTCATTACGTGCCAAAGAGCTTGCTGGATGCTTTATCTTCCCATCCTCATGGAAGGAGAAACTAAGATTAACCCAGGTACAGCCTAGATTAGCTGCAAACAAACCTGGCCCTTGTCCCAGCATGGATTACCTCTGTTCTGCCCGGTCTTCTGCTGCGCCCACACGCACATGGCCTATAGTGGTGTGTCGCCCTGGGCACTGGTGTCCCTAGGCTCACTAGGCTGTTGGCCCACTACAGAGGAGATAGTCCAGGGTTTGAGCCACAGGCTCACCATGCAGACAGCTTCTGTGATGAGGAGGGTATGCCTGTCTTTCAACGGGGATCTTGTGGCTTTGTGTACAAGGCTACCTTGGGAGCCTTAGACCCAGTAAGATATCGTGAAAACTCCAGGCATCCTTCAGGGAGTGTCACTCCACCAGAGAGGCAATGTCCCATGTCAGAGATGAGAAAACAGAGGTTCAATGAGCTCACCTAGCACAGCAAGACTCTCCTTAGCTCCACCTAAATGCCTTTATAAAAACCCATCACTATGTATAATAAACATAATTTTTAAAATTTAGATTCACATTATTGATTTTCCCAGTTACTGGTGGAGCACTTCCCCCATCTGTGGCCTTATATATACACAAGACACACAAGACAGAGTTTCCAAGTGTTCTGGGACACCAGACCTCTCCTGGCAGTTGACAGCTGCACTTCTGAGCTCTCGCAGCACTGGATGAACCGTACTCTGCCCTAAACCTTATCACCCTAAAGCCCCAGTGAGTTTCCCAGCATTGCTGTTCAGGGAACAATGGGTCCCAGTTTCAGAAAAAGGAACTGTAAGCCCTCCCGTGAAGGATTCCAGTCTCTCAAGTACCTTTGCAGAGGACAGAGGCTCTACTAGTATGTGTCTCCAAAGTCAGGTTACCTGGGTATAAGCCCTGGCACTGATGCCTCCAGGAGTGAGATCTTGGGCAAGCCTCTTGAGCTCTCTGGCACCTTCATTTCCTCTTCTGCAAGAGACAGGTTATAATAGTGCTTACCCTGGATATTAAGTGACGGAGTAACCAAGGATGCTTGAGACAGGGCCCAGCACGTAGCATTCAATAAATGTTAGCCATTTGGATTATTAATGAGTGAGTGGTGTGTGAAAGGGGCGAGCTATTTGCAGGCGGGGTATCCCATGGGGGCTCTTTAAGATCTCTCAGCCATCCTTCTTATAGCACCATCCATATTTGGTGAGCTGTCTACAAGGAAGTGTTGCCGCTCTTTTCCTGCCTACCTGTTGCCCTGGAGACAGCTGGCTGAGAGTTGGGGATCTTGCATAGAGAACAAGATTTGCTGAAATTTTGTTCCTACAAGGAAAAAAGCAGGGCGACCTCACTGATGAGGTCCCTTCCATCAGCAGCGGACTCAGGTAGACTTGACAGCATTCTTTATTGGTACCGAGTGAAGTCTCTAGGCGGTAGACAATAGCAAGATGCCTTCCTCACCTCCAAGGACTTGCTGAAAGGAAACAACCCTGAGCAGAGAGTCTGGTTAGTGCAGCTCCTGATCACACATGCTCTGGCTCCTCCTCCCTCAGGGTCTTGACAGTGACTATAGCGGCTACCTAGTGGCACTAGGAGTAGTCAGTTCCATGTGGGGGTCACCAAGCTCCTAATTGACCTCACCTTTGGCCTGCTTTCTTTTGGTGAGAGGATCTTGCTATTCTATTTAATCTTCACAGCAGTTCCATGAAGTAAGTACTACTTTTGTAATGATTTTTTAAAAAAAGATAAAGCGGGTACCTTTCGGCGGGGCCCTGCTAAAGTATGCCATGTGCAAACACGCCATGGACAACAATTAGTCCAAGAGGTTGACTAGGGGATCGGGGAGAGGGAGAGTGAAAGAGCAAAAGGCTGTCTTGGAGTAGGGGCCTGAGAGAGGCAGGCAGCAGTAGACAGAACAGGCAAAGAGAGAAGAGGCAAGAGAGAGAACAGTGGCTGGCAGACACTGCTAAGGGGTGTGCATGTCACATAGTTGAGGGTGGAAAGGCATCGGGCGGCAAGTGATGACATAATGCTGCTGCTGGGACAGACCTAACAATTTTGTCTCAACTCTAGACTGAGAAAAACAGAGCCACCAAAGAGGTTAAGTACCTCGCTTGAGGCTACATAGCTATTAAGTAGTCAGGCTTCAAACCAGCTCTTGGCACCTGATTCCAGAACCCATTCTTTAAACCGTTGACTAGCAACCGCAGAAAGGCAAGCATCTATACCCCCGTTGGCAGCTGGCCTTCTGTGATCTGCTCTTGAGCTGCCTGATTAGATCCCTCTGCTCTTGGCTCTCCTGAATGTGCCCTTTCCCCACCCCAAGTGTTGCCAGGATGGACGCATGCACAGGAAAGAGCAGAGACAGTTAAGTTTTCTCTGAAGTTCTCAGGTGGGTGATCTGGAGATGGTAGGGAGATCAGGGAGAAGGAAAGCAAACTTCCAGCAAATTCTCAGTGTGCCAAGAGCTGACGTGGGCTGGCACCTCCTTATGTACCACACCCTGGCCTGGCCAGGCTGCAGCAGGGACGGTACCTTGGGTACCAGGGTGGATGTAGAGTAGGCTGAGCTCCCATCAGATGTCTGCCTTGCTTCCTCAGTGCCTAGCCCTTGGACTTCCCAGCCCCACCCCGTATCCCTCCCCAGCCTTTCCCAGCCCCCAGCCTCTGATCAGGATGCAGCATCACAATGGGCCGTTTTTTAATCCTTTCGGGATCTCTTTTTTTCCCCCTTTGCTTTCTGGGCTGTAATTTTTCCCTCTGTGTCATCCATCACAGACACAGCATTGCTTGTGCAAATTAAAATGCACCTCAGAATAATAAAAAAGGGGCTTTCTCTCTCCCCCCTCCTTTCCCTTCCCAGAAGCAACTCAACACAAAACATTTGTCTCCAGCAAGAACAGAAGTTTTAACCCTGTGCGTGCCATCTCCAGTCCCATATAGCCCTGCAGCCAATAACAGCCAGCATAATCATCTGGCTAGGCGCTCTTGTGATCTATCTGGGTATAAATCCGATAGCCACGGAACCACCCCTTCGTGTGGATGGACTTAGGTTCCAGAATTGCACAAGCTAAACAATGGAAGCCAGAGGCTGATAGTTCTAAGTCTGGAGGACCAGAGGCTTACAGCTCCAAGCCATCAAAGCCAGAGGTGTATTGCTTTCGGTGCTCAAGGCAGAGGCATATTGCTTAAGGAGTATTGCTCTGAGCTGCGAGTGTCAACACCCAGCTGCTGAAGCTGTAGCTCTTGAGTCTCCTCTCTTTATCCCCTCAATTGTGTAACAGCTTCCTCTGAGATTAATACATTCACTCCATCCTGAAAGAAGTTCCTTAAGGAGAAAGATAAACTCCAAATAGTTTCAGGAAGTTCCTGAAACTGACCAGATTCACTAAACCCTCCCTGCCAGAGAAAGCAATAAAAGCAGAGAATCCCTGAAAGAAAGCTGAGCTGCAAAGAAGACAAGACCAGTTTCTGAAACAGCTGAGCTGCCTGGAAGAAGAAGAAGAAACCAGCTGAGCTGCCTGGAAGAAGCTTAGACCAGCATCAGTTGGAAAGAACGGTCTTGGACCTGTTGAGCTGCCTTCAGGCTCTGCAGTGTGCTCCAGGTTCCCAGCTTTTGTGAGCTGTCACCCGTCCTGGGGTGGGCCTTGGTGGTGCAGCTGTCTTTGAGTCACTTCTGCCCCCGTATGTAGCCCCTCACTCATATTCCTGTGGGTAACTCCAATGAAACTCATGGTTCACTAAGTTGGACTTTGCTGTTATCTGTGCTTTGGTTTGGCTTGGATTCCCTGTCAGAAGACATGAGTCACATCTCATGGGGAAAAGTTTTGTCACACAACACCCTGGTTCCTCTTTCTCACTCAAACCTCTCTAGTGACCAAGACTTTGAGTCCTTACCTTCTGGGTTCCTTTCTTCTGCTCTTTACAGACCCAGCTGCTAGGACCTCAGCTCCTCCCACTTTTTACCTTCCCAACACTGTTGACATGCATGCGTGTCACAACTCAGTTTCTACCACTCTTGGCCCTTGTCCTGCTTCTTTTCCAGTTGCCGTGGTAATAAAACCCTGACAAAAGCAACTTTAGGGAGAAGGCTTTTTTTTAGTTCACAGTTTAATTCATCATTGCAGGGCAACAGGCCCGATGACAGTGTTGAGGAGACAGCTGAAGAGTCAACCGGTTCAGCCCACTATACCTGCGATGAAGACCTAAAGCAGCCAAAAGAGCGCGCAGGGGAAGCTATTGCTGGCCCTACTATTTCAACCCCGAGTGTTGGTATGTGGGAGTGAAGCCTCTAGGACGAAGCCTAGGAGACTGAGAGTGGCCTTCTCACACGTGGAAAGGCGGTGCGGCATGCACCCTCTCAGATCAGTTCTACCAATCACGGCTCTGCATGCGGAATGGCTTCTGATTCTACCAATCATGAAGAGTTTGCCGAGTCCCTGGCGAGGTGCTACACCCATGAGAATACCTGCAGGGAGTTCGCCAAAGGGTGTTTGCCTGGAGGGGAGTCTTCCAAAGCAAATGCAAGTCCCCTCCTGGAGCTGCAGTGCTGGTGTCCAGTGACGAGGTTTCTAAAGCAGACCACGGGGCTTTGGCTGCAGTGAGCCCTGCAGCTGGAACAGTGTTTCCTACACTACTACAGAAGACTACGACAAAGTTTGAAACCACAGAAGGAACTTCTTGGCTGAACAGCATTCCGCTCAGATCAATCGGATGTAAGGGAAGGGTCTGTTAGCTGTCATCAAGAGGGTCAAATCAACGTGGCCCCAATGTTTTAATTTATTTGAAGGAAAATTAAGAATGAAAGGGTGTTTACAGCAAAGACAATAGAACATTCTTAATAGTGCTGAAAGACTCTAAACGCATTTCTGAATCCTCTCAGCCCTAAACGCATTTCTGAGGCCTCTCAGTATTATACATCTCTCTCCTGGAGACATGACAGTCATCCACACACAAATGTTGGGAACTTTCCATCATCTCCCTGTGTCTTTGTAAATGTTCTATTGAATAGGGGCAAAATAACCCTTAGGTGTTGACTCAGTTCCTGGTGTTTTGATTCAGTCCCTGGGAAAGGGGCAAATGAGAACTAAGAAAGTCCAAAGTGCGTTCAGATTCATAATCCAGTGAACCCCTAAATTGATAAAGGTACAAACAAACAAACAAACAAAAAGTATTTGAACCAATCAGGAAAAGAATCACAGGAATCAGCAAGCACCTCTCAACCATAACCCCACGTTTAAAAATCTTAACACTTAAAAATCAATTTAGCAGATTAGATTTGAAAACCAAGGGCTGAAGAGATGGTTCAGCTGCTCTTCCAGAGTTTGCAGGTTTGATTCCAGCACCCACATGACGGATAAAGTTGTGGGATATCAAGTCAGGAAGTGTTTCATTCATTTACGCTGTGAAGTATTTGTTTAACGATGCTAAGAAATATTGCCTTCTTTTATGTTGCACTTGTTTAACTCTGTGAAGCTGTGTTACTTTGTCTAAAACACCTGATGGTCTAATAAAGAGCTGCATGGCCAATAACTAGCTAGGAAGGAGAGAGAATAGGCAGGGGATGGCAGACAGGCTGAATAAATGAGAGAGAAAAAAATCTAGGCTCAAGAGGAACAAGAAAAGAAGGAGAGGAGAATGACAGGCACCAGCAACACAGCCAGACAAGGAATAAGGAGGAAAGAAATGCTATACAGAAATAGAAAAAGGTAAAATTCCAGAGGCAAAAGATAGAAAAGCTGCCTAGAAATAAGCCAAGTTAAGGCCAGGTATTCATAAGGAAGAATAAGAGTCCATGTGATTATTTGGGAACTGGGTGGCAGACCCTTAAAGAGTAAAGAGTAAAAAAAAATTAAACAACTGCAGTCACAACCTCCTGTAATTCCAGTCACAAAGAATGCAATACCTTGTTCTGACCTCCGTAGATACCAGACACACACGGTGCACACACATATACATGCAGAAAAAATACTCATAAAAACAAGCAAAAACAAAAACCAGTAAAAGAATAAATAAGATCCATTTGCTTGTTCTCTTCAATAAATAGGGCTGATTAGTAAAAGCATATACCAACTGAAGTGAAAAGATGGGAAATAACATACCAGGCAAGTGGAGAATGAAAATGAGCATGAGTAAGTACACTCACCTCTGACAAGCAGTCATCAAGTCAAAGTGATTCAGAAAGGATACAGAAGGACACAGCATAGCAATAAATGGAATGATTCGTTTAGAAGTTGCAATGGTAACAAATATATACACAGGGAACTTTGGTGCATCTAATTTCACAAAACAAACACTACTGGACATAAAGAAACAGATAGGTATAGACACAAAAAGACTGTGTGAGGTCAGTACTCCGCTTAATGATAAACACATCATGGGAGCAAGAAATCAGCCAAGAAACTTCAGAGATAAACTGCACTGTGGGTCATAACAACTTAACAGCCATCTGCAGAGCATTCCATCTCAGAGCTGTGGGCTGCATTCTCTTCTTGGCAGCTTCTAACTTAAACAGATAACATTTTATGTCATAAAGCTAGTTTTAACAAATACGGTAAAAATGTTTTTCATATTATGGAATATAGTGAAATAAAACTGGAAACGAACAGCAGAAACCATAAGTATAGAAAATAATGAAATGGACACTAAGAGAAAAGAAAAATAACCAGTGAAATAAAGTTAGTGTTTGAAAAGATAAGCAAGATTATCACTTAGCTGAGCTAGCCAAATAAAGAGAAAACCCAAATTCATAAAATTAGATCTGGAAAAAAATAGGTATTATAACAGATAGCAATGAAACCCATACAATAGTTAGCAAATACTGGGAAAACTTAATATTCCAGTAAACTAGAAATCTATAGGAAATGGATAAATTCCTATACCTATATGACCTACTAAAAAAGAAAGAGAGAGAGAGAGAGAGAGAGAGAGAGAGAGAGAGAGAAAGAAGAGAGAGAAAGAGCAAATGTGGAGCTGGGGTGTTGATGCATGTTTTAAATCCCAACACTTCAGAGGCAGAAGCAGGCAAATCTCTGTAAGTTTGGGGCCAAGAGTTTCTGGACAGCCAGGGGTACATAGAGAAACCTTGTACTTAACACAAACAAACAAATAAACCAAAACCAAACAAACAAACAAAAACTCCCAAAATGTGGAAAGGGATTTAAGAAGGCACCCAACATCAACCTTAGGTCTGCACGC
>JAQHUG010000081.1:4902208-4914173 GCA_028555095.1 Dicrostonyx torquatus
TCCCTAGCACCCAGCTGGCTACCTCCAGCTCTCTAGCACCCAGCCGGCCACCTCCAGCAGGACAAGAGGCTCTAAGTGTGAACAGATCTACCCATTACCCAATGCCTCACCCAAGAAAAATCTAGCTGAAGCTGTAGTAAATTTAGGACAATGAATATCAAGACTTGAACACTAGGTTAGCCATCCATGTGGGAAGTTAGGATTGTACCCAGGTGATCTGATGGGAAGGTTCAAAGAGTAGCAGAAGCCTGTGTTATCTGACAGTTAGTAGACCTTGGCTCGGAGCCTAACTCTGACATTTCTTTTCTCGTTTTTTAAAAAAATGTATTTTAAGACAGGGTCTCCCTGGCTAGCCTGAAACTCACTGTGTAGACCAGGCTGGCTTTAAACTCAAGAGATCCTCCTGCCTCTTCTTAGTGCTAGGATTAAAAGCCTGTGCCACCACACCTGGACTAACCCTGGCACCTTTAAACAATGTGACTCTGGACAAATTTCCAACTTTCCCAGCCTAAATTTCCATATCTATAAAATGGGATTATAATAAGAATTATATACATAATGTCTTAGCGAATTTTGCAAGCTGAGCACTTACTCCTGTGTACTAGGTATATGGCTGACATAATTATATATACATTGCACGGAGTAAGTACTGCTTATGATCACCCAGGCTCAGAGTGAAGCAACTTGCTCAAGTGGTAGATGCAGACAGGGCCCTCAGCAATAGATTCAGAATCTACAACCTTTGGTTTCTGCAAGTAAAAGACCTAGGAAATACAAAACCAGCACTGACCTCCATGACAACCCTTCCAACCCCAGGCCACCCTTGCAGTGTATTGTGGTTTAAATGAGAAATGTCCCCACAGGCTTATGGATTTGAACATTCTGTTCCCAGCTGGTGGTGTACTGGGGAAGAGATGGAACCTTCCGGAAGTGGGGCCTTGCTGGAGGACCAGCTTTGAGGTTCATAGTCTCGCTTCACTTCCTGTTCACTCCCTCCGCTCCCTGTGTGTGGATGAAATGCCATCTCTCTGCTTCCTGCTGCCACACCAATCCTCCTCTCCCTGCTCCGGTGGTGGATTCTATCCCTCTGGAACCCAAACCCAAAAATAAACCCTTTCTTCTGTAAGCTGCTTTTTATCACACAAAGAGAAAAGGAACTAGCAGGCAGTGTTCACTGATAACAGCAATGTCTGCCACCCCACACCCATCACAGCCATGCCCATCCACAGTCTGAGCTGTGCTTGCCAGGCTCCCCACAAACCCTTCAAGCCCTCTGAGGGTCACACGCTACCCTTACCTGAGTTGGCCAGAGCCAGGGCCTTGAGTGTCACAAACTCCTCCTTCTCCACCTTCAGCTTCTTGTACCTGCGCACCAGCTGCAGGATGGCTCGGTAAAGCTCCAGCAGCCCCGCCAGGCGAGAGTGCTCCTCGTCCATGATATAGTCCTCCGCGTACACCAGCTTATCATCGTAGGGCAGCGAGCGGTACACAATGCCCAGGATGAGGATCTCCATCCAGGCACTCTGCAGCAGGCTCATCTGGTCCCCGAGCGACAGATTCGAGAAGCCTGCAGAGGGCGGAGAAGAGGACAATGATCAGAAGTGGGTCCTGGGGCTTCCCTGGGGCTTGCTAGGGGAAAGACTGGGGTGGGCTGTGTCCTTTCATCTCCAGACCCCGCTGGAGGTGGGGGAACCATGTGGTGCTGCTGCCTCCCCTTGGTAAATGAGTCACACCAGAATTCATGGAAAAGACTTCCAGGATAGGAGCTGGTCAATGTTGACAGTTATTATCACTACACTTGTTGGTTCTAGATCTTTCCCTGTGTCTGGAGAGGCATGCCGATGAATTAGGTGCATTTGCAATTGAGGGAGCTGCTGAATTAACAGCAGGATTTGGGGGTGGCAAGATGGGGTCTCTGTCTGCTCACTCCAGGGAGGCTCTCTGCTTTAAAACAGTACTAGATCCTAATGTAGTTTCCAGCCAGGAAGGAAGATTCAGTTGTCCATGACCTGGACAGAATCGCCTGGGATCAAAAGCCGAAGCCGCTGGGAGGGGAAGGCTCCATACAGCCTGTTACTGGCACTTTCCCATAAGACTCAGCAGCCATGCTCTGGAAGCTAACATTCAGGGACACAACCCCCTCCCTCCAGTGAGGAGAAATACAGTTAAAGGGACTCCAGAATCATGACCCTGCATTGCCCAGGGTGCTATGTGAGATTACCTGGGTTGGACTCTGATTGCCCATGTACTAGCTGTGGGCTGACCTTCAGGAGGCCATGCAACTTCTGCAAACCTTGACCTCTCTAACCTCCGGTCCATGAAATGGGCACAAGAGCAGAGGATGCTTCAGAGTGGCTGTGAGCTACACAGAGGATGACTGCAAAACACATGCGCTCCTATTAATGTTGAGAGGAAGGCCTGTGCCTGCCAGATGAGGGTGACATGCTGGGATGGCACTGTGTGTGGACTTGATTTAGACAAAGTCAATTAACAGCCTGATTTATGAGAAGGCAACAGGGAAGAGTAAGTTTGCTAATTTCAAATCATAAAAACTAAACAGGAGGTAATAACTTCTCAGGGGGGCTCATCCAGAAACAGGGAGATTAGTCTAACTCGAAGCAAGCTAGATTTATTGTGAGAAGGAAATTGCTGGGCATGATGACGCATGCCTACAATCCCAATACTTGGGGGGAGGATCTGGAGTTCAAAGCCAGCCTTGGCTACAAGAGACCCTGTCTCAAACAAACAAAATAAGGCTGGGAATACACGCAGTTGTCTAGTGTGCATGTGTGAAGCCCCAACTTCAACTCCTAGTGCTGGGGAGCGGGGGCGGGAACCCACAAGGCCGTTCGCACAATGTGCTGTATGCAGCTGAAATGAAGGAATCTGTTTCTGGGTAGTTCTGCTAAAGGAAAAATTTGCTAACTTCGGACCAAGCCCTGCCTACTCACTGCTTGTGATGTGGGGGTGCCATGAGGATGAAAGGGCATGGATGAGACTCCACACCACTGGTGACACACAGTGAGCCACCATCCCTTGCCAAGGATGACTGAGGAAGCTGCCACTCTCTTTTATTAGTGCGGTCATTATTACTTCCTTCCCTTGGATGGCCTATCTCTTAGGGTCTGTGTGGTGTCTTTCCTGCTACCCACCCAGAACAAGAGTTCTCCCTCTTGAAAGTAGATCTGGAAGGAAGCATACCTAAAGCTGAAGCCCAATTACCTTACCTATCTTTTCTAAGTCCCACAGCATTTATGAGTCCTGAACCTCTCCATACAACCCGTGCGTTGGACCGCCACCTAGCTGTCAACTGGTTACCAATGGGTGACCAATCACAGAGGAGGAGTGTTCCCACCAACTAGGGGGAACTTTGGTGACTGTGCCTCCTTGGGGGGGGGCATGACAGGACACAGGGGTTAAGTTGTGTGTCTGTTGCTGCCCACATTCCCAGTAACACAGAGGGTATGTGGCAGCCTTTGGGGGCCCAGAAAACTGGAGGTAATAAAAGATAGATAGAAATGGACATCCAATTTCCCTTATCAGGTCCATGAGTAGGAAAGAGGCTTTGGCGACATTAATTAGCAGATACCAATCAGCATGGGTGTGGGTAGGGAGGAGGTGAACTGAACAGGGAGGGATAGTCGGAGAGCAGAGAGACTAGGGAGGAAGGAGGAGGTACACAGGGGTGAATTCACAGACAAATGAACTAGAAGGAAGCAGAGAGGGTGGGCATGAGACAGCCAGGCTCTGGGGGTAAAAACAGGCTGGTGAGGTACATCTCTCATGCATGATCTCTGCAAGAATGTTACAAGCAGGCTTCTGCCCCTCCCCATGCCCCATGGGGATCCATGGCTTTACTCAAACCCTAACTCCCAGTTTCCGTGAAGATGTTACAGGTCACTAAATGTTACTAAGCAACATGGCAGCAAACACCTTTAATCCCACCACAGGGATACACAGAGAAACCCTGTCTCGAAAAAGGAAAGAAGGAGGGAAAGGAGGGGAGAGAAAGAGAGGGAAGGAAAAGGAAAGAAAAGAGAAAAGAAAGGATAGAGGAAGGGAGGGAGGGAGGGAAGGAGGGAGGGAGGGAGGAAGGAAGGAAGGAAGGAAGGAAGGAAGGAAGGAAGGAAGGAAGGAAGGAAGGAAGGAAGGAAGGAAGGAAGGAAGGAAGGAAGGAAGGAAGGAAGGAAGGAAGGGAGGAGAGCTTCAATGACTGGAAGCTTCTGAGAACATGCAAATGGCAGTGTTGCTAAAGATCAGTCCAGGGAGACCCTGCCCATGTGACCTGGGGATGTGTTCTAAAGGGACACTCCCCAGGGGCACAGACACACTCCTGAGCCCTGACTTCCAAGCGCAGATACCAGACACAGGGCTGCTTGCCTTCCTGCCCACCCAGGCTGATAAGCAGTCACAGCAGAGGACAGACAGATGACATGGCCTGACCCTGGGATGACAGGAAAACAACCCAAAACACTTGCTCAAAGTTTATATTCCATGTAAGGGTCATGTAAGAGGCTGGCCTGCTCTGGGGAGTGTGGGGGTGGGGAGACAGCCACTTGGAAAATCCTTTACTCTGGGAAAGCATTCAGAGGTGTGGCTTTCCACCGCTGAGCCAGCTGAGTGTGCGGTCTGAGCAGCGGGCTCACCGGCTGGGGAGGGAGTATGTTCTCTCTGACAGCTGAGAAATCCTGGACAGAATTCTGAAAACCCCAGCCGGTCTGCAGTGTTGTCAGTATTTAAAGCATTTTAATGCTTTCTAGTACTTGAAGAAAACAAACAGAAGTAGACAAGGCTAGCTCTAGGAGAGGACTGGGCAGCAATGGGAAAAAGGGCGCTGTTAGATCAAGCTCAGAAAGGGTGCCGGGCAGAACACCATGGAAATGCAACTTGTGATACATGTACTTACTAAACAAACACAACAGTTAATTAATGAACCACCGCCAAGTGCGAGGCAGAACTATTTGTGGATGTGCAAACACACACTGGTGGTACAGACGCCAGAGCCAACCTGTCACTCCGCTGACCACCAGAGGTGACCCGCCTCTGACCCTGTGTATCTACACGCCTCAGTAAAACAGGACAGAGGACACCATGTTAGGGGTGCTGAGGTTAAATGTGTGGCCACACAGAACACTTCTCCATCTGCAGATGGGAAATGCAAAAGTATTTAAACGTCTTGACGTGCATGATACGGTAGGGGAATACAGTGTTAAAATGCGAGGGGGGGAATACAGGGAATTCCCAGAAAGCTCCCATGTGGGGGGCCTTGGAGGGTTTCACAGTCACTTCTGGCATTTGCACACGAAGTAGATTCTTTGTCATTTAAAACTCCAGCAGCTGAAGCTCCCAATTGGGCGGGGCCCCTATCAATTCCTCAGGGATGGAGGGCCAGCAAGGCCCCTGCAGCAGAAGGTCTGAGGGAGGCTCATCCTGGGGGCACTGTCCAGCCCAGGACCCCTGGCTAGCCCAGGGCCCCTGGCACACAGCTCTCCCTCCCTATGCTCCATGGTCCCAGGAAAACTGTTATCTGCACCAGTGGATCTAATAACAGCTGGCCCCATCCCCCATGACACTATGTGCTCCCAGAATTAAAAAAAAAAAAAAAAGCACGTAATTTGTGGCAAGTGGAGTTCATAATCTGCTAATTTATGATGGTCTCTGCCGACCTGGAGAGCCATTAGAGAGGTAATAAAGGGAGATGTAATTATAGGATCCGGGGCCACTTCAGACACAGCTGCTGTCACTCGGCAGCTCATCCTTCATCCCGCCAGACGGCGGTTCCTCAGGAGCAGGCTGTCCAAAGAGCCTTCCTGAAGAGGCCTCTGGGGATCCCCTGCACACAGCAGCCTGAGCTGGGCACCAGTGGCAAGTCTCCATGAAGGCTCTCCTGGCCAGGGTGGAGTCCCAGCAGCCTGGGGAGGGCAGACAAGTGGCTAATAATGCAGGCAGCCTACAACTCATTGAAGGCATGCAAAGGCCGGTTTAGGTGCTAATCTCTGGATCGCGGGGAGTAAGAGGTCTGCTGCTGTGGCTGCTCTCAGGTGGGAAATTCAACTCGAGCCAAAACTGCATTTCCAGTAGTGAAACCTCAAAAGTAACCCAAGCAATAACGGAGCAAACTGCTATGACCAACAACCCGGCACTGAAAAGATGGAGGCAGAAGGATCGCTCCAAGTGTGAAGCCTGCCAAAGCTACATCGTAGCACCTTGTCTCCAAAAGAGAAAACCTTATGCAGTAGGCCCTCTTCTGAGGTTATGAACAAAGGAAGTAGAAAAGTCCAGAAATACTTAAGTTTAAGTGATCTGGGCCACCCTGCTGTATTCTGTTCCATACACCAGTCGGGCTGTTTTCTGGTGTATCCATGCTGTAAACACTGCCTGCCCGTCTGTCACATGAAACCACCTTGGTCGTGAGGCCGAGTATCAGGGAAATGCAGTGCACAGATATGCTCAGGTGGTCTTCATGATCCCAGATACAGGGGGAGGCATCAGGACAGAAGATACAGAAGGGCAAATAAACCCTACTGCAGTGAGAGTATGGAAATACAATATATATAGGTTTCAGACATGGGAACCTATTGGAGGTTTCAGGCTTCATGGGGTGGAGTCTCAGATCATCTCTAGTTAATGGGCAGGCACCCCTAATACTGTGTAAGTCACATACTAGGAGACCCTCTGTCCAGTGCTTACCCAGCAAACTTTAGTACTCTCTGTGCACCTGCCTGCAGGCCACAGGCTGAAGACATGAAGCATGAGCCAATCCCGTCTAAAGACTGCTGCAGAGCTCTGGCCCTAGGCAGTCTAAACTCCTCCCTGACGTGTGCCCCCCCCACCAGAATGGAGACGACTCAACATGGTCTTGGTGTGGGTTCTAACATGTGAGCCCCCTAATCAATCTTCAAGTGCTTTCTCTCTCCGTAAGCCTATCTTCAAATGAGCTTTCCATCAGAAGTAGGATTAAGTCAGTAGTTTAAAATATAGTGGACGTGGGCTGGGGAGATGGCTCAGTGGTCACTTGCTGCTCCTACAGAGAAGGTTCAGGGCAGATTCCCAGTACCTACACAGACGATCACTGGCACTTCTAACTCCAGTTCCAGGGGATCTGATACCCTCTCCTTCCTAGGGCATTATGTGCACACAGTGCATAGGCCTACATGCAGGCAAAACACCTACCATACACATTAAAAAAAAAATGCCCTTGGTTTGTCCTTGCCCTTGGTGTGAGACTTACAAACAGTGACAGGAGACCCTTATTAATTAACTAAATGATTCAACATGCAGATTTATGCAAGTCAATATGTAAGATAAACGAGTGAGACTTTGCTTACTTTACTTCCTCTTATTTATGGCTCTGGTTTCTTGAGATCAGGTCTCTTTTGTTAGGCAGCCTGAGTAGCCTAGAATTCACTAGGCACAACAGACTGGCCTCAAAGTGATGGCAAGTCTCTTGTTTCCCGAGTGCTGAGATTACAGATGTGAGCCATCACACTCAGCTTGCTTATAATTCACAGGAATTATTCTTTGGAGTTGACATGCAGACACAAAGGAGGCTTGTATCACTACTGGTAACTATGACAATCATGGCAGGGTGGCAGTTCTGAGCGATCTGCTCCTGGGATACCTAGTGGGGGCTTCTGGGATTCCCATTTTACAGATGGGAACACTGAAGCTCAGAAAAACCTCACACAAGGCCAATAAAGGCAGATCTGGAACAGGAGCCCGCTTGTCTGGCTCCAAAGCCTATGTTCCCAACAATAACCCTGCTTGCCTGTGTTCAGGTGGAAGGTTCACCCCCCCCCTCCAAATGCCTCCCCTGAGAGTTGCCTCAGTCTAGACTTCAGCCCCTCCAGAGATGCTTAAGAATACAGGGTATTAAAACTACCCTCCAGAGAACACGTGGTTTTCTGGTCTTCCTTTCCCCGCTCCTCTCTTGGGGCCATCCAGGAGCGTTTGTATCCATTAAACCTGGGCTTTTTCTAATTTCGTATAATTTGGTCTGATTTGGATTATTGCATTGGCAGAGAGGCTTATCGGGGTGCAGAAGCTATTCAGCATGTCCCTCTTACTTGGCACAGATGTAAGAAACACATCTGAGTCTCCTGGATGGTCCTTTCCCCCAGGTATAATGGGGTAAGGCTCACAGAAGTAAGATGTACTGATCCAGGAGGCCGCCAGGCGCCACTCCTGAGCCGTCCCTCTGAAGCTGTACCTATCTGACCCCGAGTAGTAGTCTAAGGGCTGGGCTGGGGTGGCTGTGCCTAATTTGGCTTGGGGTCAGTGGAGCAATCCAGGCTGAGGTATCTTAAGCATCGGCCTGATGCCACATCTGTGCTGAGGCAGCACAGGGCAGATTTAAAAACTACTGAGTGTGTAATCCCGGGAGACTGAGCTGAGCTCCTTATGAAGGACATACTAGCCAGGTGCCCGGCAAACCCACGCAAGGCTTAGAGTGCTAAGGGACCTCTAGGCTTGCTGAAGGTTCGTGTTGGCAACATCTCCAACCCCTGTCCACAAGTTGGTGCCTTCCTGAGGGGCACACGTGAGTCTCACTCACAACAGTGAGAATCACCTCAGTCAAGTGCTGGTGCTCACAGGCCAACACAGCTTCTAGGACCACGGCTGACAAAGACAATCTACAGACACCAAGATAAAGCCATGGGTCATGTAGCTAGAAAGAGCCTGCATGGGGAAGGGTTCTCAGTGGACCCCAGTGCTAGAGGACAGGGCAGGACCTTAAATTGTACAGAGAAAGGCCCCCAGGTGTGTGCAATATGGAATTCCATGGGCTCCATGAGAGGCTCCCAGTGGAGCTCAGAGCGAAGACAGGCCCATGGGGCCTGAAATACACTGTACATGCAGCACTGCTCCTACCCCTGATGTTCAACAATGAGACCAGGCAGCCATGGAGAGCATACAAGTGACAATGGCACATGACAGACTCCACACCTCAACTTGCAATCTCATTTTACCCAGTGTTTAACTACAAAGGTCGAGTTCTCATACTCCCATTCCACAGGTCACACAGTTTCTGGACCTAGACTCTGAACCGGCCTCAACTCCCAAGGCCCTGCTCCTAACGCCTCCTGGCCTGCAGCTACTGTAAAAGAAGGGAGCTGTTTCCCACTGTAATGCCAGAGAACTCCAGGAGAAGCCTACTGTTTTGTCCTGTGGGTTTAAGGACCTTGCTCTCCAAGTATTCTCAACTGTCTACCCCATATGTCAGGTCCTAATAAGATGACAAGCAGTTCTGATAAGCCCCGGGAAGCTCACAAACATTCCTGAACTTTCCGCATGCTACTCCCCCCAATCCCATAAAGGAGAGAAGGGCCGTTAAGTGGGGTGGCAAAGGTCTTCCAGGCTTCTTTGGGCCAGGCACCAAAGATCAAAGGCACAGCTATGGGACAGGGTGAGCCTAGAATCCCTTCCCACTCTTGCCCCCACCGCACCATGACTCACCTGGGATGTGTTTGGCCCAGCCGATGATGACCACCAGCTCCCGATCTGCCAAGTCACAGAGAGTGGTCAGGGCCTTGATATCTCCCTCAGGCATACCAGGGGGAGGCATAGCATACAGCTTGTCTGGTTCAGCCACCAGTAGATAGGAGACGATTTTAGTCACTGCAATGACCAGAGAGGGAGCAAACAGTAAATGTCTGGGGCAAAAGGGCAGTGTCAGGCTGAAGCCCTGGGGATCAAAGGTGGCTGGCTGGCATTGTCTGTTCCCTGACATCACAAAGCTGCTGGCAGCAGTAAGGAGAACACTGAGATGTCTTCAGCAATGGGCAGCTGCTCAGAGGGCCCTGGCACAGCCGTTTCTAGGAGGGAGGGCATGGAGACAAGGCCTGGGTGCTGGGGTCCTTATTTCACATGGACACCAGTTCTGTGCCATCCTATATAGACAGGGCTTCTTTTGAAGCTAGCCAATACTGGGCCACTGTTGGCCGTCTTTACATCCACAATGAATGGCCCCAGGAGGATGCCCGATATTCCAGGCAGAGAAGGGCAGGGGGTGAAGGGATGGGGAGGGGCTGGCAGGCACACACTTGGCTTTTTGGCAGGTGGGGAAATCTGTAAGCTCAAGTAGGGGCCGTTCTCCGAGTCCAGCCGTCGCTTGTACTTCTGGCGGCCTCCACGCACTCGGTCAAGGCGCACACCTGTCAGAGAAGAAAGACATTGGTATCAAGAGCCGTTCCAAATCTCCAGGGAAGGAGGCACTGACTTAGAATCTGCAGCCCTAGCTAAGAGCTTCACGGTCATCCAGTTTCATGGCAGGAGGTGAGACACCATCTGACATAACAGCCCATCCCACTTGCTAGCCTGGTCCTGCCTGTGATGGTTTAGAAAAACACAGTGCGGCTCCCCAAGGGGCAGCAGCAAGCAGCGGGCCACTGCCTGCCTCTCCAGGTACAGCTCCCCCTAAAATCACCCTGAGACCGCAACCCTCTGAGCCCTCATCTCCAAAAGGAAGGCACAACAAAGCCCTCTGCCAAGTGTCCCTATCTCAGTTCTGCTTCGTATCCAGGCAGGGCCGAGTTCACGAAGCTGGGAAAGGGGCTAGCAAGGTAGGTCGATTGTACAGTGCGTGCCTAGCATATACACAGCCCTGGCTTCAATCCCCAACCAAACTTGCATAGAAAACAGGCAGAGCAGCATGTGCCTGTCATCCCAGCACTCGAGAGAAGACAGGAAGATCGGAAGTCCATGGTCGGCAACACAGAGTTTAGAGTCAGCCTGGGCTACATGGGACTGTCTCAAGAGTAAAAAGGCATATGAAGACAGTCCTCAGAGAAAGCCTAAGTTCCTCTATAAAGCTCAACTCCAGTTCTTTTCCCCTAGAGGTAAGAGTACCCCACCTGAGGCCTGCCCTTCCCCTTTCCAGGAAGACTGGAAAGAAAGACAATGAGCTTTGTCAGCAGTCTAGCCAGCCCACTTAACTCAGTCCAACCCTCACAGCTGGAGAGAAAGGTGACTTACATCTTACTCCTGCTGCGGGCTACTTCTTTGATAGTGCGCCCAACTAGTTACATACAAATAGCCCTAGGGAAAAGAGGAAGCTGCCTAGAGAGCAGGAGCAACTAGGAGTACACCGCTTTTGTAGGTGGGACAATGCCTTTGGGGCTAAGGGCACCACACACCCACACCCCAGTTTCAATAAAAGGCTGTAGACCACGCCTCTCCAAGAGGGTAAAGGAGGCGCTGGAGCTATGGAGGCCGGAGCCAAGCCCAACAAGAGGGAACTGTTTCTTAAGGAGCCAGTTACTTTTCAACCACACCTAGTGACCTCCAAAACTGGCCTTGAATTTTGAATCCTCCAGCTTCAACCTCCCAAGGTGGAGATTATAGGTCAGCATCACCGTTTACACTACACAGCAAGGGATGGACTAAAGGCCCCCCTTTGTACCGGGACAGCACTGGACCATACAGCTACTCCTTTAGCTCGTTATACTGGCACTCCTGTAACAGGTGCCACACAGGCTGTAGGCTACAGGGGACGAGGCAGACTCAGCATCCGCCCCTAATTCCCATTCGGACAGTCATCTTGTTGGGCTCTGTGCTGCACTCCCACTGACCTGGGTTCTTTATCCCCAAATGTTGAGTCCGTGACGTAGGGCCATCCAATGGGAAGGAAGAGGGTACAGAATGAGTGGGCAGCTCCCAGAACATGCACAACATCCTGGTTACATATCCCATGTTCCTGAGCAATCTGGGATCTGCCGCTTTCTAAGGCTGGTCCATGGACCTCTTGAGAAGCTGTCAGCAACCCCCCACCTCTGTTGAGACAGTCGAATGGCTGTAACAGACCATGACTGTGTTGATTTCTCTAGGAGCAGAACCCAAACAAAGGATGCAGATGCAAGAAGCCATGAGGGCGCCAGGTGGTGGTGGTGCACGCCTTTAATCCCAGCACTCGGGAGGCAGAGGCAGGTGGATATTTGTGAGTTTGAGACCAGCCTGGTCTACAAGC
>JAQHUG010000081.1:4914829-4966587 GCA_028555095.1 Dicrostonyx torquatus
CTCCTGTACCTCCAGCTGGCCTCCAAATCACTGAGAAGCCAAGGAAATTCCTGAACTTCAGATTCTCCCATCTCTTTCTCCGGTACTGGGATGATAGGCACATGACATCATGAGAAATTTATGCAACACTTGGGTTTGAACCCAGGATCTGATGCCTGTTGGACTAGAACTCTACTAACCAAGCTATACTCCCAGCCCCAAAATAAACATCTTACCAAGAAGAGCTAGGAGATGCAGAGCCTGTAGGCACTGCTCCTGGGGTACCCTGGTGGACCTGCTCTAGATTCCAACTCCCTCATCATCCTGGCCCTTAGGGGTCACAGGAGACAGCTCAGACTCCCAGCACAAGCCCTAACCCTAGAGGCTCGGGACCAAAGCTCACTCTTGTCCCCCACTCTTGAAATCCCCTCTAATAGAGGCAGAGACACAACAAGGCAGGAGACCCCTCCTTACTGTTCTCCCACCTGGCTAAGCTCAGGCTACCCTCTTGAAATGCCACACAACCTAGAGTAGAACCCTACTGCGTTCAGAGGACACTGAGGGCCCATGGGCACACCCCTCCGTGTGCCAGAGGCTAATATGCACTCTTATTTGAGTTCAAAGGGAGGGCCTACCCCACTTTCCCCACAAGCCACTCCAAGGGGCTCTCCTCTTCCCCTAAGGTGACTGTAAGCTAGAGAAAGACCTTTGAAATGGGGTGGGGGACAGCTAACCTAACACCTCTGCTGTTCCTGAATGTTCTCGGACTTCATTAAAGCCCTTGGTGGGGGTGCTGGAGAGATGGCTCAGAAGTTAAGAGCATTGCCTGTTCTTCCAAAGGTCCTGAGTTCAATTCCCAGCAACCACATGGTGGCTCACAACCATCTGTAATGGGATCTGGTGCCCTCTTCGGGCCTGCAGACATACACACAGACAGAATATTGTATACATAATAAATAAATAAACATTAAAAAAAAAAAAGACCTTGGTAAGTGCTCAAGAAAGACCTGATGAGAAAGAGCACCACCCCACAACACCCACCCGGGGTTTCTTCACAGCACCAGGGCCTCCCTTGCTGGTTACATGTCCCTTAAGGTCAGGGGCTGCCTGTGGCTCACTTCGGGTTCTGGCATGGAGCCTGGTAGCCAGCAGGTGCTTAGGAAAACACTGTGTTCAATTTTCTGCTAAGTCATATCAACAATGGTTAACAGCATGATTCACAAAAGACTTTCTATATATATTACATTGTCTAACCCACAACATATGGACTGGCTGCCATTACCCCATTTAACTAAGGAAAACAGGTTGAGGGGCTGACTGGCTTGCCCACTGAGAGTCAGTACCCAAGCCATTTGCCATTCCCAGGAGTAACTTTCCAGAACACATCTCAAGGACTCAGGCTCACCTTGGCATTTCCCCTCCAGTTCTTTATAGCCAGGCATCCAGCGATGCCAATGTTATCAACTGCCATGTCAGCTTCCCTGGCTGGAACTAACTAAGGACCGCACGTCAAAGACCGGTACAAAACGGGTCTGTTCTCATTGTTTCTACGCTCTTGTCCAAATCTAAACCCATGAAGTCTATGACCAGGGAACCCGGTAGTCATGCTCAAGCTGACATAGCTCCTTACACTTGGAGAAGATGTTCAATGCTTCACGGTCCTCCTTGGGCTTGGGAGGAAGCAACCCATTCTGCCGGGAGTCCAGGCTTTCCTGAAATTTTAATACTCTTGAGGCAGGGACGTTGCCAAGGAGTTGTGACAGCCCAGGAGCTGCATTTCACTTGCTCTTCCAGAGCCACCTCAGGTTTGTTCCCATCATGCCTCTGGCTCTTAGGGCAGTGGGTTCTATACTCCCTACAGCCCTGCACCACACTGGTCAGGATTTGCTAATGATTATTTGGAACGGAGGCCATGGGCCTGTGCTTCTCACTCTGTGGAGCAGAGATCAGGAAGTCAACCTCCAACTCCAGTGATCTTGCCCTTCTTGCCAACACCGTCTGGAAACAGTTACTTTTCTGGACTCTCCCCATGTAGGCCTTCCTGGATCATGGCTTTTCCTGAGACCTCTCTGGCCTCTCTTCGTTCACTCTCGTTACAGAACCACCACCCCACGTGCAGTTACAGCTAAGCGTGCCCAGACAAGCCCAGTACTTAGCTGTGGTGGCCAATGAGGAGGCTGACGTATTCACCTCAGACAGCTCCTCTCATGACTTCCCTGTGTCCCACGTGTCCAAGGCAGGCCTGCCCTTATGAAGAAGTTCTTCACAACTTTCAAAGCTCCAAACCAGTCAGCAACACAGACTTTCGCACGGGTCAATCCTTCAGGCGTCTGAACTTTCCTGGACACCCTTCCTCCAAGGCCATCTTGACTTTCCACACCTTAAGGCTATCTCTCCCTGCCTTTTCTGCCTGTTTTTATTGCTACACTCTGCTTTGGACTGAGAACTGTCAGTACCTCAAGCACAACGACAGTGGGTATCTGCACACGGCAGAGAGTAGTCAACTGTACTTGCTCTTACCTCTCAACGAGTTTTTATATTCATTCAGTAAGCCAGACACAATGGCACAGGCTGGTCCTCCTCCTAAGGGCTCCCATCACCAGACACTGTCACCTTGAGCCTGCAGAAGGGTCCTTCAGACATCACTACCATGTTCCATTCCGCCCCCTCTTCCATGCCAACAGAACCTGGGTTCATCTGCGGATGCAACAAGTCCCAACCAGTCCCAACAATCCTGTCACCTATTCTAGCAGCTTCTCTGGTAGTTAAGGCCAGGCGTGACCCCCAAAGATGGATACTTAGTGGAGTCCATGATGAGAGCGCCCCAAGATGGTTTGGGTTTTCTAATGAAAGTGCCACGTAGATTTGATGCAATTATTTTTGACTTTTGGGAAGGGGAAGCAGAGATTTGTGTGGGCCACCTTACAGTCAGCCATGAATCAGCCAACCAAGGCCACTGAAAATATAGAAGAAAGAGTTGAACACTTGAAGATGACCTCAATCAACTGCAAGGGAATACCTCCAGCAATACCCCAGGCTTCTTGCTAGGAATAGAAAGCCAGCACTTTGGAAACAGAAGCAGGAGGATCCACACTTCAAGGTCATCCTCAGCTATACAGCCAAGTTTGAGGCCAGTCTGGGCTACATGGGACAGAAAAGATAGAAAGCAACTTCATTTGCTGACACTTAAGCTACTGGGTACCAGAGGGTCTGGCAGAAGTCATCCCCTAAATTGGGATATAATTTCCAAACACCAACTGGGGAGAGAGAGAAAAGGGAGTCTTGAAATAAGAATGCCTATTGTTTGTATACTTGTAGTAACCAAAATACCCAAAAAGCACAGTCAGGAAATGTAATTAAAATACTAATTAACTTATAGTTACTGTCTGAGATTATCAGATCCTATCACTGAGATTTTCCAAATACAAAAAGGTATTAATAATGCTAATATGGAAATCACTGGAGATCTCCAAATACTAAATAACACATGGCCTTTGTTTGAACTATTGTTGGATACTGCTTAACCCATTCAGATGTACAGAGAAATTTAATGCTTTGACAGTATCCCGTGAATATATATATATATATATATATATATATAAAAAGATTGGTAATCAATGCTTTATGGCCCTGGGAAAACAGGGTCCTTGAGTTTGGGCCAGTGCTAGATGTGTGGACAAGTGTGATAGTTTCCTAGAGGGGTAGAAGAGGTAGAGGGGAAGAGAAGTGGCCTAGAACAAAGCTAGGTAAATCAACCTACACCCAGATACTTGAGTGGTACAGGGTAAGCATCTTCACCTCTCTGTACCTCCACTTCCTGGGACTGGGATGGGGTGATGGGGTAGTGATGCCTACCTCATGGGGCTAACAGCTCATTTAAACCTGTGTCAATTCATGCAAGCACTTGAAAACCCTCCAATGTCAAACAGTAAATGTTAAATAAATGTTAACACAACTACTAAAAATACCTCATCCTTAAGGATGCTGTCTGTCACACAACATCAGCATCTTGGCCATATATTAGGTTTTCAAGACACTGTGATGGAACTGGGGAAAGCGTACATGGAACTGTTCTGTATTTGCTTACAACTGTAACTCAATGATCTCAAAATGAAAATTTGAAAAACTTCTGGAAAATGCTGGCAGAGGTGTAGAATGGTTTGTGTGTAGGCAACTCAAAAAACTACCCAGAATCACCACAAATCCTACTCCCAAGTTTCCACCCTAAGAACGGAAGGCAGAAATATGCCAGCGTTCACTGCAGCATGGTTCATGGGAGCTAACATCAGGGGCAGCCTCAATGGTCATTAGCAGCCATGGGCAAACAAACGTGGTTTATACTCGTATATTACTCAGCCAGACACAAAAAAAGCAGCGATGGTCCAGCTCTACCTTTGAGGCTTCTGGAGTCCTCGAGGTCAGACACAGAAAGCTGGACACCGGGGATGCGTAGGAATCTGGGATGAAGAGTTAGTAAGCACTGGCTCCCATTTGTAGCAGGTGCAGGGATTTTTGTGCTTGTAATCCCAGCACTTGAAAGGCTGAGGCAGAATGATCAACTTGAGTTCCAAGTTAGCTTGGGCGTTAGAGTGAGTTTCTGGTCAGCCTTAGCTATCTGAAGATCCCATCTCAAAATAAAATAAATTTCAAAATGCCAGGCATGACAGCAACGGAGCCCAGTAGCCACCTCAGTCCAGCCCAAGGACAGAGCTTTTGGCCTTGGCTAAGTCACATTTGCTTTATACCCTTCTTTGCCAGCCTTATCATACTGCAGGGGCCCTGGTTGGGGCCCTGGAGATGGTATAGAAGCTTCAAGGAGAGGAGGGGAACATCTCAAAGCCATGCCCCACCTGCTGGCCTCTGCTATCCACTGCAGGCACCTCAAGAGTTACGGATCAGGCACTGACTGAATGGACGCCATTGGGCCTCTGGCTCTTTCTTAATGGAAGGGCAACACTTCCCACTCCTCGCCATCCTCCCCACCACCACCACCTCGCTTCTCATTTCCAATCCCCTCCCTCAAGGCTGGACGGGATCCCAGTCTTTCAAAGCAAAAATAGCTGATTGTACTGGGGCAGCAGCCAGTTTAAGTTTCTTTCATGCACTAAAAATAACTAGCTAAAGCATGGTCCTGCACCTGGCCCCAGGCCTGTCCTGGTGCTGTCCTCCACTATCACGTGGCTCTCTGCCCAAAGGGAGATTTACCAAGGGTATGGGGAGGATCAGCCTGGAAGCCAGAATCCTTCCCTCACTCCTGTCCCAGGTTGAAGCCAGGAAGGATCCCTGTTGACCTTGCTAACGTGTTCAGTGTTCAGGGTTGAGACGTCTCCTGTGCAGGCTCACCTCACATTTGAGCTGCATGATAGTTCTGAGGATGGAGAAAACGGAGGACTAGAGAAAGGTCAGGTAGGTTGGGGAGGTAGCTCAGATGGCAGAGTGCTGGCAGAGCGCTTGCAGAAAGCCTTGAGTTCAATCTCCAATACTGCGTAAGCCTGTGTGTGGTACCTGCCTGTAAGCCCAGCACAAGATGGCCAGAAATTCAAGGCTATTTTAGGATGCAGAGAAGTTCAAGACAAGCCTGGTGGTATACACAAGACCTGGGCAGGGTCACAGAGCCAGAGGGACAGAGGAAGGCTCTGCGTCTGGATCTGTGGGTGACCGAGTGCCACTCCATTTCAGTCCTGCATGGTGAGAAAAGCCTGCAAGGAAGGGGACAACTCAGGATGGAGGACATGCTCCTTGAAGGCTCTGAGCCTGGGTTCTCTGACATGTACTGTCTAGAGCAGTGGTTCTCAACCTTCCTAACCCTTTAATACAGTTCCCCATGTCGTGGTGACCCCAAACCATAAAATTATTTTCGTTGCTACTTCCTAACTGTAATTTTGCTACTGTTCTGAGTCATAACGCAAATACATAAATACCTGTGTTTTCTGATAGTCATGGGCCACTCCATGAAAAGGTCGTTCAGTCACTGGGGGTCACGACCCACAGGTTGAGAACCTCTGGTCTAGAGCCCTCACCCACCCACACAAGACAGCCTTGACTGTCTAGAACTAGCTCTTGTAGACCAGGCTGGTCTCGAACTCACAGAGATCCACCTGCCTCTTCCTCCCAAGTGCTGGGATTAAAGGCGTGCGCCACCACAACTTAACAAATATCTTTTCAAAGCTCTTCGGTGATTGTGTGCTGGGTCTCTATGATATAGTTCTTTGTTCTGAGCATTCTTCCCAGGGGGGATTGTGGGTTGATGCTCACCCTGGTGTCCTAGTTCGCTTTCTACTGCTGTGATATGATAATAAAGCAAGGAGTGAACCCAAGGCAGGAATCTGAAGCAGAGACCACGCAGGAGTGCTGCTTACTGGCTTGCTCCTCGTGGGTTGCTCACCTTGCTTTCTTCTACAACCCAGACCACTGCCCAGGGATGACACCACACACAGTGGGCTGGCTTTTTCTATATAAATAATAAGACAGTAAACCCACAGACCTGCCTACAGATCAATATGACAGAGATATTTTCTCAAGATTTTCTCTTCCCAGATATGTCTAGGTTTGTGTCAAGTTGACAAAAAACAAACAGTACACCTGGTGTAGGGAGAGGTTGCGGGGAGGGGGAATCTCCTGATGGATAGACACACACACACATGCACGCACGCATGCACACATGCACGCACGCACGCACACATGCACGCACGCACGCACACACACCTCTACCTTATATTCCCAGGCTCCGGCCAACTAGCATATGGACTTCGGGTCCCTGAATGTCTAAAGTGGAATCCCAGTACTCTGGCTACTGAAGCAGTGTCCACTGCTACTCTTCTCCCTCTTCTAGACCCGCCTGGCCCACAGCACCACACTCCTAAGGACATCTATCCTGTGTTATCCCTGTGTTCCCACGGCCAATGTCCAAAACTACAGCAGACAGGGAAAACTCAGTCCAGCCTGCCCCTCCTCTACTCTGTCCTTGTTGGAGAAGAACTGCAAGCATCTGCTGGGCAAGGAACCCATACTGAGGATGGGACCAGCTTCCTAGAAGAAGCCTACACTCCACCCAGCTTTGTTGTGTCCTAGCTGCTTGGCCCTAGGAAAGTCACTGAAGCACAGCTGGGCCAGATCAAGCATGGCAGGTCCTGTCACCTGTGCGACTACTTTCCATTTCCTTGCCTGTGACAGACACTGCTAATCAATCATGCCACCACAGCCTGCTGGTCTCAGATACTCCGCTGGGGCCTTTCAATCACGCGCACTACCACACCACCACCCTGGAGCTGACAGTCCGAGGGAAAGGCAATTTGCCACCCTGCTTCTTGAATTAAAAGCAAGGGTGTTAGGAGAAGGGCAGAGCAAACAAAATAAGCCGAGTATGTAAGTAAATAAACAAGGTCATTTCTTGAGTGGGAGAAGTTCAATGACAAGGTCTATGGGGGGGGGGGAAGATCCTGATGGCAGGTGATGGAAGAGATGACATCTACATGAAGACCAAAAGAACAAGAAGCCTGCCTTCAGGAACACACTGAGAGGGGGCATTGTCTAGATTCCCTAAGGTAAGAATTAGGTCTTGCTAAGCTTGGAGAATGAAAGCAAGTTGGTGAGGCTGGCACAGAATGGAGAGGAATACGGACAGGACGAGGTGGTGGAGATGACAGTGGCATCTCAGAGCAGACCTGAGCCCTGCAGTCAGATGATTCAGCAGTTTTCTAAGTGCCACGGAGAACTTCAAGAAGACAGAAAACAAAAAGGCTCTCATTATGGCTTTAAAAAGACTTGTGAGCTGGGTGAGGTGGCACAGGACAAGAAACCCAACACTTAGAAGGCAGAGACAGGTGGGAATCTGAGTTCCAGGCCAGTCTGGTCTACATATGCGTTTTAGGCTAATCCAGGGCTATAGAGAGAGTTTCTGTCTCAAACAAACAGAAATAACGAAAAGACGCCTCTGGCTGCAGCAGGGCAAAGAAGGAAACCAGAGATCTACTTGGGTCACTGTCGTGGGCCATAAAAAGATGACGTTTCTTTGGACCAGTCTTAACTGTGGAAGTGAACAGCAAACAGTACTTGCTTGAGGCAGTAAGACCCTGCCTCAAGACAACAAAGAAAAAGGATGCATGTGTAGTGTGGGAAGTCCTTCTGTGTATGTGCTGCTTTTACTGGTTAATGAATAAAGAAGCTATTTGGGCCTATGACAGGGCAGAATAGAGCAAGGCGGGAATTCCAAGCAGAGATAGAAAAGAAGGAGGAGTCAGGGAGATGCCACATAGCTGCCGAAACAGACAGGAGACAGACACTAGAGAACCTTACTGGTAAACCATGAGACTCATGGCAATACATAAATTAATAGAAATGGGTTAATTTAAGATGTAAGAGTTAGCTAGAAATATGCCTAAGCTATTGGCCAAACAGTGTTGTAATTACAGTTTCTGTGAGATTATTGGGTCTGGGTGGCCGGGAACGAATGAGCACTCTGAAGGTGTGGCGATTTATGCTTAAAATTACAGCACTCAGCTAGGCGGTGGTGACGCATGCCTTTAATCCCAGCTCTTGGGAGGCAGAGGCAGGCAGATCTCTGTGAGTTCGAGGCCAGACTGGTCTACAAGAGCTAGTTCCAGGACAGGCTCTAAAACTACAGTGAAACCCTATCTCGAAAAACCAAAAAAAAAAAAAAAATTACAGCACTCATCCACACATGATAACACACACCTTTAGTCCCAGCACTCAGGAGGCAGAGGTGGGTGATTCTCTTGAGTTTAAGCCAGGCTGCTCTACAGAGTGAGTTCCAGGGCAGCCAGGGCCACACAGAGAGACACTGTCTTGAAAAACCAAACAAGCACAGTACTGGGGGCTAAGGCCATAGGGAGGCATCAATTTTGAGGTCAGCCATCACTACATAGCAAGAACCTGTCTCCTGAAAACAAAACAAAACAAACAAAAATCTAAAAAGAAAAGAGGACCAACATTAAACCCCCCAGGCATCAGGCTGGAGGGGAACGGTTCAGCTGTCAGGGGTGCTTACTTTTCCAGAGGACCCGAGTTAGGTTCCCCTTACCCACTTAAAAGTGGCTCACAACCCACCTGTCATTCCAGCTCCAGGGGACTTCAATGCCGCCACCTTCTGACCTCCATGGGCATCTGTGCTCACCTGAACACACCCTGCCCCTCATACACATACATAATTAAAATAAATAAATCTTTTTAAAAATTAAGTCATTAAAAGCTGCAAGTGATTGTCTGGCACATGAGAAGCCCTGGCAACCTACAGAGCCACATAAAATCAGGTGCTGGGACTGGGCTCAGTGGTCAGGAGCACTTTGCTGCACAGATGTGAGGATTTGGTTTCACATAAAAAGCAAGCATGGTGTCTAACCCAGCACTGTGTGAGGCAGAGGCAGGAAGACCATGTCCCTACCTAGAGGGACAGAAACGGGATAGCCAGGGTCCTCTTCCAGTTTGTGCACCAATACCCATACACATACTACACACTACATACACACACACACACACACACTTTTTTGTTTTGTTTTAGAGGCAGGGTCTCAGGCTATCCAGGAACTCATGGTGTAAACCAGGCTTGGCCTCATCCATCTGCCTCTACCTCCCAAGCGCTGGGATTAAAGACCATGTGTCACAACACCTGGCACACATAAATAATTTAAGATCTTAAAACAGAAACAACAACAACGAAAAACTTCGTAAAAATATTTAAATATATTCCAGGATAATTCCAGGGTAGCAAGAGCTACAAAGTGAGCACCTGACTTAAAAAAATCAAATAACACTCCCACCAAAAAAAACACCGCATAATTTCATTAAAAACTAAAAACTAGAAAGCATAGTAGAATAAAACTAGAGACTGCGTAGGGTGGCTCCTCCCTGGAATTCCAGCCTTCAAGAAACCGAGGCAAGAAGGTAGCTGAGAATTCAAGGTTACCCTGAGGTACAAAAATAAAACCCCGTCTCAGCAAACAAACAAAAGCCTCAATGATGAACCTACAGAGAGAGGAAAGAGACAATAACACAGAATCCCAAGTAATGGTTTCCTTCATGAATGGAGATAAACTGTAAAGGGGGGAATGGCAGGGGAACCTGAACAGTGCCTTATGCCTTACTCTGGTGGAGGTGTCAGGACTCTTGTTTTGCAAATGCGCTCAACCACAGCTGTCCTGCGCTGCTGTGATGGCTCCACAGGTGAACAATTCTACTACCCAACCTGACAACCTGAGCTCAATCCCTGGGAACCACATACTGGAAGGAAAGAACTGACTCCCTAAAGGTGACCTCTGACCTCCAGGTACATGTCGTGGCATCTGCACACACACACACTAAATGCTCTTGAAGATGCGTGTACTCTAAATTCCTTCTTCCATGCCAACAGTGTTTTAGCCGAGCACATCGCATCCCGGCTAACTCCCAGCCTCTTACATTGAGTGGGTGCCCATGTGATTTGGTGCTCTGGCTAGCTGTGAGAACTGGGGTCATGAACCTAGTAGGTCACAGGCTGAGACAGTAGAGCTGCCACCCTGTCCTGAACAGCCAGACCTCTGAACTACTACTTTCTGAATAAAGAGAATCAAGAAATCGCCACAAGGGACGGAAGCAGAATGCGTACTCACCATCTGTGAGGACTCCATTGTAGCTGAGTAAAAAAAAGAAAAAAGTCATGCAGCCCAGCCTGGTGGCATTCTGCTACTTGGGAGGCCAGAACAGAGAGATTCAGAGTTCAAGGCCTGCCCAAGTGACTTAGTGAGCTGACCTCTCAAAGGGCAGAGGGCTAGGGTTGTAGTTCAGATGGGCAGAGCACTCGTCTGGCATACGTGTGGTCCTGGGTTTGATCACAGCCCTACAATTGATTAATTGAAATTTTGTTTTCATTTTCAAGACACTATGAAGCAGGATCATTAGCTAAATATGGACAGACAGGCTATGGGGGACCCTAGACAGCTGCTTTGGTTATATCTCCCCACCGTACTGCCTGGGCCCCCCTGAACACAATGACATAGTGCAGATGTCCAGACTGCTAATACAGAATTTTAATGTTCTCACCAGAGACCAAACAAATAAACCGGTGATGTAATAAGTATGCCCGCTAACTTGATTGAATCTCCCTAAAATATATAAAGAAAAGCACCACAGTGTGCCCCATAAACCAAAGGAAAAAAAAACACCAATGCTACTATCTCTAATCAATAATCAACATCAGATGGCATGGTAGAAGCCCAGAGACATCCCTGGCCACCACTAGGGTCAGACCCCTACTTGACCATTTAGCAGCTCCCTGGGAAGGCTACTTAGACCTTCATAAACCTCCCTCCCAGGGGCCTGACCAGATGGGCTGAACCTGTGATTCAATGCTCTAGTGTCAAAACCCTGGAGTGAGCTGTAATAAGAATTCAACACAGCCAAAAGCAACTGTCTGTATTCAGTCAACACTTGTCCATTCAGAGGTCACTGCAGCTGAGTGTTCAGGAGGCTCTGGGAGATCTTGTGAGCTATCAAGGTGGGAGGTGGGGTGCCCACGTGTATAGGCCAGAAAGTAGCTCAATGTTGTCCTCCAACACATTGGAGAGTTGGTTTGTTTCAAAATATTAATGCATTTTGTGAAAGCAAAAGAATTTCTCTTCCTTCATTCACAAGACCAGAGAAGTGGTATTTCTGGCATGGAATAGAGGCAGAGCCTTCTATAAATACAAAGCCATTAGATCCATCCCATACAGCCGGAACCTGATCAGGGCCTCCTTTTAATTTCCTGACGTGAGTTGGCCGCTAACCCAATTACCCGGAACCCCTGGAGAAGCTCTCTCTTTTCCAACCAGCACGAAGAGAGAGAAAGCATACTGTATGGCCGTCAGCCCAGCTCTCACTGAAATCAAATCGCTTTCAGAAAACCCTGGGGAAGAGACGGGCAGGGCTGAGCAGGGAGGGGATGGCAGGAGAGGCTGGAGAGAGAGCGAGTCAGGGGAGGAGAAGGTGAAGTGGGTAGAGACGAGCTGGCTAGGGAGAGGTAGTCAAGACCCAGAGCTCAACTGAAGACTGGGGGCACCAAACAGACACAGCAAGTAGATTTTCTGGTCTGGAGACTGAATCTGTCCACACCTGTGATGCCAGGGACCAACTCTTTCCATTCTGAACTCTGAGTGTTCCAGAACTCAAGAGAGGACCAGCCTAAGGTAATACCACCCCTTTAGAGTCCCACCAACAAATCCAGGAAGGAGATCAATGGGTCCAGCCTGCCTCACTCAACTCAGTAGACAGCTGTAGAAAAGACTAGTGTGAACCCTGGTGAATCTAACACAAACTGAATGTTGCCAGAGGGCTGACACACCAAGGCAATGTCACGGCTGTCCCACTGGATCCTCACCTTTAGCTGATGATGAACAGGTCTCAAAGGAGGTGAAGAAATGAGGTCCAGGGACCGTTAAGTATGAGAGCCACAAAGATGCCAGTCACCAGCTCTGAACCCATATCAGATTTTGCATCCAATTTTGCACATAGGAAAAGAATAACTGTCCCTAAAAATATGAATTGTCTGTCATACAATGCATCTGCATAGAGATGCTGGGACACCTGCCTTCAGTCACGGATTGTTCCAGTCATTCCAGGAGAGACAGGGCAGAGCCAAAGGAAGCCATGTGGGAAACAGGACCAGTCTCCAACCACTTGAGGCAACTGGCAGGCTTTGATCGTGAGGCAGAGAATACCACACATCTGACCTCATCCCTAGTAATGGCTGGAGCCCCTAATTCATAGATCAGCGGCACGGCGAGCAGCTGGGCAGAAGCAGGGAGATGAGAGCAGGGCTTACACCCCTTTTCTGTAAGATGCAGAAACCCCTTTGCCCAGCTGACTGCGAGACCCTAAGGCAGGAAGCAGCAGAGGGGAAGTGTGGAGTTTGTTTCTAGAGTGAAGTCAGAGGCTGAGAAGGGGCGTGTGTGTGAGATGCTGGTCTTAGAGACCAGACCTTACACATACAGCAAAGAAGGACACCCAAACAAAGCAGGAGCCAGGACGGCTGCCAAGAGCTCTATCTGGCAGGGACCCAGACTCCTCCAGGAGGCCTGCTCCTCCCTGGAGGCTGCTCCCCACGGAGCTTCTGATGCCAGGTACCACAGAGCTCTATATGGACGTACACTAAGCCAGAAGCTCAGTTTCACCCACACTCGGGAGGTTTCCTGTCAGCTCTTCCCTTTCAGATACAGGCCTGCCAGCAGAGGAGGTATCCTGGTGACTGTCCCTTCCTCCTTCAGGCAAAGCTCCCTAATGGCTGCATCAGGCTCAGTACATCAGCCAGGAGGACAACTGGCAGCCATGGGGAGAGCCACTCTAGAGGTGAGGCAACTCTGGGATCACCCTGCAGGTCCTCCCACTTGGACAGCAGGTATCCTGGCGGCACCCTACTCCAGCCATTGGAGACCTTATCATCTACCGGCTTCTCTTTCAGGAACAAGTCGAGGATCTCCCACTACCGACCTTCAGGGTGCTTAGTCACATCTCTCCTGTCATGGGTGAGACCCTTTCTGGGGACCACCAGAAAGAGACCCCCCCTCTTTCCCAGCACAGGATAACCCTTAAAGAGAATCCTGAGTATTATAACTGGGGATTGAGTAGTGATTCCCTCTCCCATCCCCGGCTTGTCATGGGGGCGGGGGAGTATGGGACAGGAAGATCCAGATCTGGACCCTGATCCTGTCAAGCTACAGGGTGGCTGAAGGTGGGGCAGTCACCTCACTCCAGCCCCTGCAGACCCCATTTATCACCATTAAGGAAAGAGGTTGCCTTTTTGCTACGATTCCCTGAGGTGTGGGAAAGCTGGCAGGGAGGCGTATTCCAGCTAGGGAGTATCTACACAGTGTCCAACCTGGTGTCTCCCTCGACCTCCAGGACAAGGTGGCAGTTCCATCTCTGCGGTTTAGTAGGAAGAAGTCTCCTCAAAGCCTAGACAACCTCAGGTTCCCAGCACTGAGAACTAAGGCGACCAAGCAGGCCTACCTCTGTGGGCCTCCTCATCTCATCTGAGAACCAGGAAGCCTGGCAGCAGAATGAGCCTGGTGGAGGAGGCAGGGGACCGAGTCTAACCTCTCTCTATCTTGGTCACACCTATACACACTGAGACCAAAACTGTACCGCAGAATGGAATACGATTTTACATATGGCAGGCCCGTTTCCTCCACAGCTGTTTCCTCCACAGGGCCCCTAAACAGCTGCTGGCATGCCCCCAAAGGGGTGAAGAAAAGACAAACGAAGAAGGAATTCATGCCGGATAGTTTATGTTAACTTGATACAAGTTAAAGTGATCTGAGAGGTGGGAACCAAAATTAAGAAAATGCCTCCATAAAATCGGGCTGTAGGCAAGCCTGTAGAGCACCTTCTTAATTGGTTATTGATAAGGGAGGACTCAGCCCCTTGTAGGCGGTGCCATCCCTCTGCTGGTGATCCCTAAAGCAGGCTGGAGCAGGCCATGGCAAGCAAGTCAATCCTCCAAGGCTCCTGCCCTGTTTGAGTTCCTGCCCCAACTTCCTCTGGTGATGAACTGTGATGTGGAGGTGTAAGCCAAAGGAACCCTTTCTTCCTCATGTTGCTTTTAGTCACGGTGTCTCATCACAGCAACAGACCTGTAACTAAGACAGGACTTTGAAACTTGGTGCCCTGCAGACCCAAGAGGTGACTGGAAGTTGCCCTGAGAGCGGTTCCACAGGTGCAGATTCTAACTGAGCCCAGGTGAGGAGAGGAACGACCGGAATTCTCCCTAATGCCAGCTCTCACAGGCAAACAGCTCAGAGGCGGACATTTCTACAGCAGGCACAGGGTTGGAGTGAAGGAAGCTTCTGGGCCTGCTGAAGGCTAAGCTAGGTTTGGGAGACCAGCAAGCCCACCTTGCCCTTCCCAGGGAAGTCTGCACCCAGCAGTCTTGTTCTCTTCTTTGTCCACGCTGCTCCTCATTCCCATAAACTTTTCCAATGTCCTTCCATGCTGGGAAGAATCAAGGCTCCGAAGCTGATCTGTAAGAATGTGCACTGGCGGGGGCTGGAGAGATGGCTCAGTGGTTAAGAGCATTGGCTCAGTGGTTAAGAGCGCTGGCTGTTCTTCCAGAGGTCCTGAGTTCAATTCCCAGCAACCACATGGTGGCTCACAACCATCTGTAATGAGATCTAGTGCACTCCTCTGGTGTGGGGGCATACATGGAGGCAAAATGTTGTATACAAAATAAATAAATAAAATTTAAAAAATAAAAAATAAAAAAATGTGCACTGGCTCTTTCTGAGGGAATCACATGTGCACACTCGTACCCCATTCCCAAAATGTACTGAACAAGATTCAAACTGGGCAGACCCACAGGAGATGGTACCTTCCACACAATGAGGTCCACCTCACACTTCCAAGGAGTCACTTCTAAAGTAAAAAAGACACACAAGATGCCACAATGCTAACACCACCATGCTTCAGTTAACTCAATCTAAGACCAGGGTTCGGTTTCCAGCACCCATATGGCCACTTATGGGGATCAGAAGTCCTTTGCTGACAGCCAAGGGCACCATGTATGTACATATATACATGCAGGAACTCACACATACTTACAAAACAAAAACAAAAATTAAAAGCTAAATGGCCAACAAATAAAAAAAAAAAACCACATCTTTTGATGGAAGTAAACACAGCTCAGTTGGCACTTATGACTTCTGATGATTGCACTGAAGGGAAACTCAATACACCAAACTACTCCAGAGAAAAAAGCAACAGGAAGGAGAACCAAAAGCGAAGACGGAAGAAAAATAGGGGTGGAAAACACTTCACCAGTCAAGAGACATGTCCTGAACTCCGCTAGAAGCCAAGGGCCACTTCTTACCAGCAAGCAGTGTCCAGTACCCACCCCCAAACCTGAGGGAGTTCTAAGTCCACCTGCCAAGATGGGGAGGAGGAGTTCTAGTCCAAATGAGGACTTCCCAGGGTAACAAGCTAACAACCGAGGCTCCAAACAGGGCCCGGAGTCCCCAAAAGGATCCTTGGGACTTCCTGACTTCCTCCTGACTTCCATCTTACTAGCCCACATCTTTCCAAGAAGAGATGTCCAGCAGGCTACTACAGCATGGCAGCCATGATCCAAGGCAGCCTTTAGGCCCCCACCCCCCATCACTCACACACACACACACACACACACACACACACACACACACACAACCACCCTTGGCAAGGCTCGAGGCCTGAATGTTTCTTTCCACAGGCCTGACACTCCCCACCACGACAATCCAGGCGGAGTCCTGCCATTGGCAGTTGGTCTCACCTTCCTTCAGCATCCCCACTTTGAGGCATTTCATGAAGCGGCAGGCCTGGCAGGACTTGCGCCTCCGTTTGGTGATCTCGCACTCGTTGGTAGCCGGACAGCTGTACTCGATGTTTCCTGCAACAGAGAGAGGGTTGCCAGGCGCCTGCTGTCCATCCCAGACCCCCACCCATTAGGCTGACTATGTGGGGATTAATTGGCCAGAGCAGACTTATTCTACCCAGGTTGCGCAGGGAATTACTACTCGAAGCAAGGACTCTTAAGTGGCACCCCAGAATGTGTCAAATTCTGTCCCGTGCCAATTGCAGTCTGTGGGCTGAGCTGGGTAGGCCAAACAGCCACATGGGGAGGAGAAAATATCATTCTTCTCTTCTGAGCATGGTCACTCACAGTTCTGTGATAGCCACAGGATGGGAGGTGGGGTAGAAGAATGACATCAAATATGCTGAGACAGCATTTGATGCCAGGAGCACAGCCACAGTGCTGAGCTGGTCATCAACACAGACCACCCCAGCTCCTCCAGCCTCCAGCCTGTCACTAGGAAAAGCCCAGGAAAACTGTGGCAGGGACAGGACTCTGCTCCCTCTTGGGGGCCAGGCCACCAAGCTCCTGACTTTAAGGAAATCTCCTTGCTGTCACTCAGCCTTAGTTTCCTCATCTGCAAAATAGGTGGGTTGTTAGCTCCTAAGAGAAGGTCAAGCAAAACCTTATATAGAAAGTCACTTTAAAAACTTGTAGCCTAGCCAGGAGGTTGTGGCCCACACCTTTAATCTCAGCACTCGGGAGGCAGAGGCAGGAGGATCTCTGTGAGTTCGAGACCAGCCTGGTCTACAGAGTGAGTTCCAGGACAGCCAGGGCTATTCAGAGAAACCCTGTCTCAAAAAGCCATAAAACAAAACAAAACTGTAGCCTATGCTGGGTGTGATGGTGCATGCTTGTAATCCCTACAGAGGCAGCAAGATCTCTGTGAGTTTGAGGCCAGCCTAGTGAATTCCAGGACAGCCAGGGCTTTCACAGTGAGACCTTGCCTCAAAATAGATGGACAGAAAGTTAAGACAGACAGATCTAAATTTAGAAAAAAAACAAAAGAAAGGAAAGAAGACAAGTTGTAGCCTAGGTTAGGCCAGATAGTGCACATTCCTGTTATTTTCTTATTATGACTACATTTGGTTTTTTATTTATATGTGTGTGTGCACACACACGTACGCATGCATGCATACACACACACATACACACACATGTATACTAGTGAGGGCAAAGACAGTATGAGCGCCAGCGTGTAGTACATAGAGAACAACTTTCCACGCATGAGTCAGTTTTCTCCACCCACCATGGGGCTCATGGGACCCAAACCTAGGTCATCAGGCTTGCCAGCAACTAACTGCCTTTACCCACTGAGCCATCTCACTGGCTCTGCAATCTTAGCACCTGGGAGGTGAGCTGGAGACAGGAAGATCAGGGGGTTAGCATCATTCTCGTATATAAATCAAGTTCAAGGCCATCCTGGACTGACTATACATCTCAGAAATGAAATGGGGGTGGGATGTAGTGCACAGTGTGCAGGAAGTCCTGAGTGCTACACCCAGCAGCACGTAAACTAGGTCGGATGGGGCACACCTAGCACCTGGAGGTAGAGGCAGGGGAATTAGAAGTTCAAGGTTATCTTTAGCCTTTAGCCATAGAACAGGAATTTGAGGGCAGCCTGGGCCACTGGAACATAGCCTGTCTCAAAACACACACACACACACACACACACACACACAATCAGTGAGCAAAAATAAAGAACTATTGCCTAGGTATGGCAACCCATTCAATTGGTCCCAGCACTGGAAATGCTGGAGCAGACACTCAACAAAAGTCTGAGGGCCATGTGGGCTACTCTCAAACTATTAAAAACAAACAGCAAATCACTTCGTCATATGAGGTGCTTATTTTATAAAGCGATCTTCATTGTGAAAACATGGGACAGTGTCCAGCTTTTTGAAACAGGGAGAGTGTCTACCCCAAGTCCCCTGTCTCTTCAACACCTATTTAACCAATGTGGGCTCTGTGCCTACAAGCCTGGTACCAGAAAAAACAAAGCAACAGAAGACATCAGATGCTCATCCCAGCCCAGAGGGCCAAGGAAAAAGAAGCGGGGCCCTTGCCCCTGCTCTGCTACTACCCACTCACAGTAACAGTGGACTGTAAACCCGCTACTATGTGCCGCCTCTGGATCAGCTCTTGACCCTTACCATCTCTGAGCTGGCCTACCAGTGCCCCATTCACAGATCAAGAAACGGGATGCCAAAATGAGCTACCTCGGGCCCAGAGCTCCTATACCCACTCCCCTGTACCTCACAAGAAGCTTGAAGAAATCAGAATAGTGCCTCACCCACAAAGACAAGCTTTTGTTACTAGCCCAGCAGCTGAGGAGGCCTGGTAGCCAGGAGGGAAGGTTCCAGGGCATTCCATGCCACAGTCTCCTGGTGTGGGATATGGAAACACTACCAGGTCTCCTAGAGCAAAGCGTGAACCATGGCCACCAATGATAAAGGGCTCTGAAGCAGGGTCACTTCTGGGCCCAAGTTACCATATTGCCACATTCCCCAGAGCTCAGACCAAGGGACCTCAGAGACCCCTGTGACAACAGGACAATTTTCTTACGACATTTCTCCTCATTATACCCCTTGCTTCTTCTAATCAATGCTATTCCTTTCTTCTTTGTGTGTTTGTATTATATTTATTTATTCTTGCATGTGTGTGTGTGCACTGTGCATGTGTGGGTCCTGAGCGTCCACAGTCTATGTTTGGAGACCAGATGTCAGCTTCTTGGGAGTTGGTTCCCTCTTAAAACGTGTGGGTCCTAAGGCTCAAACTCAGCTCACTCATCAGGCTTAGCAGCAAGGATCTTTCCCCACTGAGTCTTCTCACCAGCCCCTCCAATGTTATTTCTGAGAGAACTAGTAACTTCATGAGAAGTCAACTAGGGTGTGGCAGTAACGTGCAATGGTCATATAAACGTGGTATTTTCTAGTGCTTTTTAATCTTTCAGACAGGATCTCACTCTGTAGCCCAGTCTGGCCCCAAACACAAGGATCCTCCTACCTTGGCCTCCTCAGTCTCGAATTACAGACATGGAGTCACTACACCTGGCTAAACAAGGTAATGTCAAAGATAAGCAAGAGGAAAACACAAACTCAGCTAATGCATCTGTTGTCTTTGAGGCTCTGCAGCCTGTCCCTCACCCCACCCAACCATCCTCACATACAGTTTGAGCCCCTCCCACTCCCCAGCACTGTGCATAACAACCAGTTCCAGGACCCAGCAAGCAGAATCAAGCAGAATCAAGTCCACCAAGTGCCCTCTGCCCCAAGTCTACAGCCCACCAATCCAGATCCCACTGCGGAGGTATTGTTCCTCTCTGGCAACCACCCCATGCCGCCCCACCATCCATGTCTTGTCTGTTTCCTCCGGGCAAGCCAGTTCCTCTTGACAGTCCAAAGACCTGACTCACACACAGTAGGTTCCCAAAGCACACTAACCACTAAATAACCGAGCATTCGATGATGCAGCTGCAGCCCTGCTCGATGTCTATTAAGTCTTTAACTTAGCCGATTTCTCCCCATCTTACAGATGTCCCAGTGCTTTAGGAAGATCACAAAGTTCAGAATGGGATAGGGCTATACAGTGAGAGTCTGGTTTGTTTGTTTGTTTGCTTGCTTGTTTTAAAGATTTTACAAATGAGAAGGGAGAGCGCAACTCTAGCAGAAGCAGCCTGGGAAGGGAACCCAGGTGGCCTGCTCACAGGAGCTGCTCTCAGCTGCATTGAGGCCAGCCACACCTTGAGTGAAGGGAACCACAAGTTACTGCCCAGAATTGGGGTGCGGGTTTGGTCCTGCTGTCTTCCTAAGATGACAGGACAAGAGTGCTTCCTAAGAGTGCTAACAGCGGGTGTGGGACAATGTTTCCGACCTTTCAGGGGTGCTTGTGCATGCACACAAACACACAAGTGCCTGTGTGGATTTCTAATTTCACTTATTTATTTTGTTCGTTTCAATTTGCTTTATGGGCCTGGCGGCCGGCTGCCAACAAAACCAAGTTGGTGGCCTTGCCTTGTAATTTCTGTAAGTGCCTCCTTGATAAAGTGATGAGATTAATTCGTCATTGTTCCTGTGGTCTCAAGGGGAGTCCAGGAGATCTCAGCACAGAGAGGGGGGCATCCGTGGTGCACTGCTCATGCACACGAGCACACACACAGCATCAACTCAGGTGTGAACAAGTTAGCAGACAGCACATTAGACATCAGCTAGCACAAACTCAGGTCCCAACCTGGAAGTCTGTCCACGTTAGACACAGGCAGAAGCCACTTCTGGCAAGTTGAGCCACCTAACTGAGCCTCAGTTTCCCCATCTATGAAACAGGTGTAGCTTCCTTCTCAAGGTTGGATAAATTCAGCACACCAGAACCGAACGGAACACAGACCATGTTACACCCAGGCAGATCGCGCCGGAGTAGATGTGGAGGCTAGCCACATAGCTAGCCTCTAGCCTGTCAGTGTCACACTGAAGGCTGTCCACCCAAGGACACTTGAGAGCACTCTAATCTGTGGATGGCTGGCCCCCAGCTCCTGTCTGTGTCTGAGGGACAGGAAAGCACATCCGGAGCTGAGCTGGAATTCACTGTGACCCAGAGGCAAAGAGGTAGTCTCTTTGATCCTAGGCCACTCTGAGAAGGGAATCCCAGGGGGAAGCCACACCAGCTGTCTCCACAGCTGCAGGAAAGCCAGCATCCCCATCCAGGCTCAGGCACAGGAGCTGTTAAGCTCAAACAATTCCAAGGCTCCAGCTGACCTCAAAGGCCATGGTGAGCAGCTGCCCTGAAGGACTGGGCTCTCATTAATTTCAGTGCTGGAGGACAGAGACATTCCCTTTCGCTGTGTGTGGTCCAGTGCCCCAAGCTCTACCCTCCCTTCCTCTATGCCCACATAATTCCATCACATAACAGGCAGTCCCCTGTACCGGGACAAATGGTCTTTCCTGGGCCTGCATGCTCTGCAGCTTCCACATGGAGGGCCACCCTCACACTCCATGCTCCTCTATAGTCCTTGTCATGTCAAGGAGAACAAGTTTCCAAACCTGCCACTTAGGTCAAAGACTGAGGAAGCACTTACACAGTCTGTTCTCAGGGCCCCTTCCGAAACAGGAGCTAGAGGGAGAAGATGCATTCGACTAGAGGAACCTCAGAAGGCTTCAGGCACAGAAGATTCAAGATAATGCAGAGATAGGTAGAGGCATGGGCTAAAAATAGCTTTTTTGGAGTAGTATGTCAAGGGAGTGTTTTGCTGATTCAAACCTGCTGCACCTGTTCACCAAGAATCTCACCAAGGTCTACACAAGAGTAAGCTGACAGAGAATGTCTCTGACCCAGTCAGACGAGGCCTACAAGATGAATGGACAGTGGGACCATGAGTCAACTCCGAGGATACCCCCACACACTGAGGGAGGAATGAGTGCCCTGAAGGAACAGACGAACACTCTTTCATCCCTACTTTGCTGGCCACACTCAGGCGCCCACACCAGTGAGACTGCAACTGGAAGCTCTATCTGTGCCAGCTTCCAGATTACACAAGAATCTACATAGGTGAGGCTGGGTGAGGAATGTGCCCAATCTCACGGTTATCTTTGCTTACAGCTTCATGTGATCTGTAATTATCTCAAAACAAAAAGAACCAAAACAAAATCCACAACGGAGGTTGTCAGTTGAGCTCTTGGGAGGTGGCCACAGCAGGATGGAAAGGAGCTCCTGGCCAACACAGGCTAGCTATACGGTGAGCCCCAAATCAACCTGAGATGCATGGGACCTTGTCTCTAAAAAGAAGAAAACAATCAGATAAGTTCTCCATGCACAACACAAGTTCCTGGAACATGTTTCCGGGAGCGGGAGGTGATGACTGTCAACTAGAATTCCACGGAAGCCCAGGTGTGAACGTAGCAGAGTCGAAGGGTGACATAAAGTCCTTTCCACACACATAGGGCATCAGAAGCACTCCTCCAACACGCTCGTGCAGCCCGTGTTCCAACTCCACACAGAACAAAGCACAAAAAGTGGAAGAGTCCAGAAAAACAGATAATTTAACCCAGAAACAAAGAGGGTAAAACAAGAAAGGAAACAACAGAAAAATAGATCTTAACCAAAAATTTCCATACTGGAGGGAATGAAAAGAGATGGACACAGGACAGGGACAGACAAAATAGTATAATCATACCGGGTGTAATGGTACATACCTATAATTTCAGGGCTGAGAAAAGAGGCAGGAGTTCAGGACCAGCCTGGACTACAAGAGAACCTAGCTCAAAAAAAAAAAAAAAAAAGAGCCAGGATGAAGTCATTAACATCAGTAACCAAGAATATGCTGGGTTTGTGTGTGCACACATGCGCGTGTTTCTAACTTTGGAAAATGGGTAGGGCCAGGAAATCTCACCTTTCCGTAGGAATTTTGTTATTTCTAAGGCCAGCAAGTTAGCTCAGTGGCTAAAGGCATTTGTATCCAAGCCTGGAAACCTGAGTAGGACCCTAGGACTCACATGCAGTTCTGACCTCTGCACATGTCGCCATACACAATGTAGAAGACATACACCAATTTTTAAAAAGAAAACCTATGTTTCTATTTAGTCTTTAAATTAGGTGTGTATATTATTTTGACTAAAAAATTACTAAAACTAGCTAGGCAATGGTGGTGTACATCTTTAATCTCAGCAAGATTAGAAGAGGCAGAGGCAGGTGGATCTCTGAATTCAAGGCCAGCCTGATCTACAGAGCAAGTTCCAAAATAGCCAGAGCTATACAGGGAAACTCTGTCTGAAAATAAATAAATAAATAAATAATTGAAATGACACCTTATTAAATAATGGTTTAAGAAAGTCTGTGGGTCAGGGTATAGCTCTGCAGGCCCAAGGCCCTAGGTTTGATCCTCAGCAAACTCTTAAAGAGGACAGCACCCCACCCTAAAGAAACCCAGCATCCAGGGCAAGGTTCTTTAGGTATGGGGGCCCCGGCCAGTGTAGCCTACTCTCCCCCGGAGGCTCCAGTAAACCTGAATCACCAGCACTGGCTCTGAGTCCAGAAAACTCAGAACGCTCAGCTCCCTTCACCCTCCACTCCTGGACAATCTCCCAGGTCTGGGTCTGTCCACGTAACCAGGTGATCCCTTCTTCCCCTCCATCCCTTCCCACTGACAGCAAGTCTCTCAGTCCAAATTCACTATGTAGCCCAGGCTGGCCAGTAAGTCAATGCTACCCTCCTGTCTCTGTCTCCCAAGTACCAGACTTACAAGTGTTGAGTCACCATACCTGGCACCTAAGCATCTGTTAGTTAAGGCTGAACGTAGATGAACTAAAAACTTGAAGAGCCCCACAGAGAATTCCCAAAGGACAACAGTGTCCAGCCAGTTGCAACATGAGCTGCCGTGTCCTCCTGGTCCTCCTCTGGGCTCTTCCTGGGGGACCACACACCCATCACCACCAGCTTAGCTAAGACAGAGGACTATATCATCTCCCTTTTCTCTGCAGAGGCTGTCACTCACTTCTACCTTGCAGGCACGCTTTATCATCTCTAAGATAATAAAATGCACTTTTAATGTGCCACCAAGAAAGAAGAGAACCCCTCCAATTAAACTGCTACTTGAGATAGTGTGGTGGAGCACTCCTTTAATCCCAGCACTCTGGGAAAAGGCAGAGCAGGTGGATCTCAAGTGTGAAGCCAGTCTGGTTTACAGAACAAGTTCCAGGACAGCCAGAATTATGAATTATGTAGAGGGACCCTGTCTTAAAAAAATAAACGCGCTGGGCGTTGGCGGATCACGCCTTTAATCCCAGCACTCGGGAGGCAGAAGCAAGCGGATCTCTGTGAGTTCGAGACCAGCTTGGTCTACAAGAGCTGGTTCCAGCGCAGGCTCCAAAGCCACAGAGAAACCCTGTCTCGAAAAACCAAATAAATAAATAAATAAATAAACGCGTTGCAGTATAAGGAGCATTTTCACATTTAGTTAGATACAGACTTGATCACATGGAATTCTGAGGTATGTACTGTGTGTGTATGTATATATACATGTAAAATATGTATATATTTCATACATACGTGTGTATATATGAGCGTGTATATATATATATATATATATATATATATATGAAGAATGGCTAAGAGATCCCACAATGTTTGTTTTGTTTGTTCTTTACCAAATTTGCCATTTCACAGGACTGTCTCCTTCTTAACCTGGGAGCTAACACAATCTGTTTCTTTATGAGAAGAATCACTGCCATCACAGCCTTCCTCCTGGGCCACTGACCCTGGCTCTAGAAGTTTTGGTGTATGCGCATGAGCCGGTGACAACCACATCGTGCCAGCGCTGGTAAGGCGGATGCGCCACAGTTGCAACCAGGGCAAATGTGCTTCAGAACTTCATCCCTCCGCCTCCCACCCACCCACAGCTCTCACCTCCAGCGCTTTCCCCAGCCCTGCTGTCCTCAATAGAGGCACCAAGGCGGGGGGGGGGGGGGGGGGCTGGGTGTGGCAAACCAGATAGCTGAATCAGCTGTCAGTCAGGAGCCTCTCACGTGCTGTTCAATCCAGGGGCAGGCCCCTGAATTTGCACTTCTAAGGAAACCAAATAGGCCAGGGAACACACTTGGAGAAACACAACCCTAGATCTCATTTTACTGAAAACCCAGAGCCAGATCCTGGACTCCGGTGTCTCTGAACTAACCAGATTCAGTATGTCCAAGATTTCATCTATTTCACAAATTTCCTCTTCCCCTCCTTCATGTTCCTTCCACGCCCTTGCACCCTTCTCCAGCACTCTAGATTGTCACTGAGCTCCTAACCCTCCACCACACTCCTCCCTTCCAGACTAGATCTAACAGGATGGTACCCATTACGGAAGTCCATCCCACCTCTTCCCCACCCCCCAGACACCCTTGGCTTCCAGATCCTCCCTTCCTATCCTCGCCAGAATTCTTTTGCTAAGAGGAGACTTACTATGGGGCCCAGAAATCTTCAATAGCTTCCTTTGGTCAAACATCATAAATAACAGGGCAATTAACTGTTTATTCTGAGATGATTATACACCAGGCATGAAGTTACACACATTATGTGCACGGCTCAGATCATTAGCTACAGTTTACTGAATAGCTCAGAAAAGAGTCACTAGTTCAAAAGGAAACTGCCCAGGTGTGATTCTGAATCAGTGTAAACGTCTCCTTGGACTGTCACTGAGTCAGGCCAACCATATTCCCACTTCACCCACCCGTCTGTGACAGGATTCATGAGCTGTTCCTCCCATCCTCCAGTCAGCCTCTGCTGACAGGGTAATCGAGGCCGGGGGATCCAAGTCCCTGTCCAAGGTCAGCCAGCTGGCTTGTCACTGGCCTGCAGGAAGATCCTGATTCCTTCCTCCTCCGGGGCTTTGTCCCCATACCAGTCCTGGGTCCCCCAGGATTCACCAAAGAGCCTCATTCTCCAAGACAAAAGGCCTGGAGGTGGTCCCAGACAGAACGCCCCATCTGTCATGCCTCTGCCCTGTTCCCTGGGGGCTTTCCGGGGAACCAGCAGCAGGGCCTCTGGGGAGCAGGAACTCCATGCCAGGACTCCTCACTTGCTCCCTGTCACAAATCATACATCCAGGGACGTGCTGGCAGGGTGTCTCACACTCCTGCTACAGGGATCACCTCTTCTGGGCAGGCAAGGTAGGACTCCACACTGCCCTTCTTTTCTGTGCTGAACTGAACCCAGACTTCACACATGTGAAGTGTTTGTTCTACCATCAGGCTACACTCCTAGTTCCCTAACTACCGCTCCCTCCTTTAAAAAAAAGGAAGGAAGGAAGGAAGGAAGGAAAGAAAATGGGGGAAAAAAGGGTGCAGAGGTGGGAGCCACCTCTGATCCCAACACTTGGAAGGCAGAGGCAGGAAGATCTGGTCTACACAGCAAGTTCCAGGCTAACCAAGGATACAGGGCGATACCTTGTTTCAAAAGCAAAGAAAAAATAAAAAGAAGAAAAGAAAGAAAAAAAATGGGGTAGGAGAGATAGCTCAATGGATAGAGCACACACTCTCGCGGAGAACCCAAGTTCGATTCCTAGCACCCGCAAAGGGTTCACTCTAACTCCAGCTCTCTGGGATCTGAGGACCTCTTCCGGCCTCCACAGGTACCAGGCATGCTAGTGCACAATCCCTCTCCTGCAAGTATACAAGTATAGTTTTCTAAGTGGGGAGGGGGATCCTTGCTTTATAGGCTCCAAGCCAGCCTCGTCCTCCTAAGTTCCAGCAATCCTCCTGCTTCAGCCTCTGGAGCAGCTGAGACTATGCTTGGCACCACAGCTTTCACTGGCTCACAAAGCCACAGTTTTGTCCTAAAACACTTGATGTTGCCGAGGGTGATGATGTGGGCCTTTAATCTGGCACTCAGGGAGGCAGAGGCAGACAGATCTCTGTGAGTTCGAGGCCAGCTTGGTCTACAGAGTGAGTTCCAGGACAACCAGGTCTACATAAAAAAAAATCCTGCCTCTGTGGAAAAACAAAGACATAAACAAACAAACAACAACAACAAAAAAAACACCTGATGCTTCCTCTCCATTCAATGTTGGTCCTCAGAGCTCTTACCTGGGCCTCAACTTACCTTGAAAGCCACTTCACATAGCCTTCCCTGAGCTTCCCCTGCCCTCCGTCTCCATTAGAGTTCCTATTATCACTGGTTTCACTTCTTCAATTTGACTTGGTCATAGGCAAGATGCTCGAATAGGGGCCATGGGTTGGTCCCCAGTTCCCAGTGTGATGACTGGCACTCAAGACAAATTTACTGAAGAACTTAATGACCAAGTCACAAGTTCAAATGTAAGGCCACCTTTAGTCCTTTAGAAAAAGGGGGAGTTGCTTAATATTCAAGTAAGGTCTCATATTAGGCATGATATGTCAGCCCCTTCTTCTTCTTTATTTTATTTTATTTTTAATTTTAAGAGTCTCACAGTCCTCGAAGTCCCTATAGACCAGACTGTCTTGGAACTCCCTCTGTAGACCAGGCTGGCCTTGAACTCACAGCAATCCACCTGCCTCTGCCTCCCTTGTGCTGGGATTAAAGGCATGTGCCACCACCACTCAGCTATCAGTCGCTTAAGATTTAACTAGAAATTAATGGCATTGTCTGAAGACTACAATCAGTGCTGCTCACCTGCACAGCTAGGGAGCCAAGAAATTTAACCCAATTTCTGTTACTCTCAGGAATGTGAATTTACAGTTGAAACTGTTGGAAGTCAAAAGCAGCATATTTTATCTAGATAAACTTAACACATGAAAGGATTATCTTAAGAGTGGAGGCATATGGTGACCTAAAAACAAACAAACAAAAAACAGGGAGAGTGGTCAGTCTGGAAGGGTAGGGCAGACAGGGACCTGAAACATTACAAAACCACTCAAAACTCAGCTAGAAGGCTGGCAGAGGCCCAAGATTAAGATTCTGAGGGAAAATTCAATGCCTCAAACAAAATGTGCTTAGAAAAAAATAAGTATTTTTCAGGCCCATGCCCATAACCAGTACTTGGGAAATAGAGGCAAGCCAGGGCTACGGGAGACCCTATCTCAAAACAGAACAAAAGTTGAGTGTGGTGACCCACACCTGCAATGCAAGTCCCCTGGAGAGGTCGAGGCAGACAAAATGCAGCCTGGGTTTACACAATCATCTCTCTCTCTCTCTCTCCCTCCCTCTCACTCACTCATTCACACACACACACACACACACACACACACACACACACACACACACACTTTCTAAAGGCTGGAGATGGCTCAGCCGGTAAAGGCGCTTTGCTGCCATGCTTGAAAAGCTGTGTGGTTCCCTCAGGACCTAGAGGACCGACTCCTACAGGTTTGCCCTCTGACCTCCGCACACGAACCAGGATGGCACACACAACAATCAACAAATGTAACAAAAATACTAAAACAAAAAAGGCCGTCCATGGTGACTCATGCCAGTAATCCCAGCACTCAGGAAGCTGAGGCAGAACCACCTTAAGTTTGAGATTCTGTCAAAAAAAACAATTGTTTTACATCATGAGATTCAAAGTATGCAAATAAAACTAAAATAAGTGCATTGTCAGTAAACTTTATATAAGCAAATTAGCCAGAATTCTTTGACTTCATTCTTCCTTACTGGGAAAATGAGGGACACTTGTGTTTAGGGCCTGTCCCATGTTCAGATGCTTTGAACTTTCTGCATGCCAGGAGCTATGAGGGGCCTTGGGCTCAGGGAACTGAAGCTTGCAGTCCCTCTCAGGCCTCTCAGGGAATCAGAGTCTGTGATGTCAGAAGGGCTGTCAGGGGTTGAAGACTCAGGAAGCCCATGAGAGGCACCACTGATAACTGCACCCCTACACCATTAAGAACAATCAAACTGAGAGGAAGCGAGAAACAGGACAAGGGTGAGGGTCGAGGCCCTCGTTGGAAGGACCCACAAGAGCAGTCGAGGTCCATGCCAACACCTGGAGTTTCTCCTCAGAAAACCTCATCTGTATGGCTTTGATTAGTGTGGGAGCAGTATCACAGACCGGAAACTGACGCTCCACCCAAAGACCCCTAAAAGTCAGATATCGCTAGCCACAGAGAGGGGCTGTCCATGAGGGGCAGACTCCCTTTGCCCTAGTTCAATGCCCGAAGTCCCAGCAATATCAATGCAGAAAGAAAGATTAAAACCTAAGAAATTGATCTGCCTTCCTAACGAGCAAGGTCACAACTTGACTGAGAGGGACGAGGTCATAATCAGAAAGACATTAATCAGACTGGCTGAATGTTTAATCACATCACGCTATCCCTCAGTCCCTTGCCTCAGCTTCCCTTTTCCTGGGCAGGTAGGCACCTTTGCCAGTCTCTCTGCTCCTGGGCCAGGCTAATCCTCCTGGAGAGTCACAAGCCGCCCTTTAGATATGCTAATAAATTCTATCAGACTTCTGTCTTCCCTTTGCCAGGAGCCACCACGGTCAGTCAGTAAGGTGCCTCCGTCTATCTCTGAGCTCATCTATTCTGGGCAATGCTGCCACAGCCCCCAGCTCTGCAGACAATCTCCACTGATGAAGAAGTCTGTCAGAGGCAGTGTAGACATTCCGCTTACACCACTGGAGTTGACTTTACATGGCCGAAGCTGGGAGGCTGATTGTGTCTTGCTCTGTGAGGGGTGGGTGGGTACTAAGTCCAGGACTTTGTGACCCGCCCCTGCTTAACCACTTGTTAGGAGCAGCCAGGGACAACAAGTAAAAGCTAGGTTTGTCTGGGTCCCAGACTTCCTTGATTTACAAAAGTTGAAGGCAGGATGATTGGGAGCACACATGTACACATGCACGCATGCATGCGCGCGCGCGCGCGCGCGCACACACACACACACACACACACACCACTCAGCCAAGCCCAGAGGATGGACCTCAGGGTTCTCTCTCAATGTCTGTCAGGACACCTGGTTTCTGCAAACTTCCTTCTGTATGGGATCAAGCAGACAGACATTTCTGTCAGGAAGGGATGAAAGAATTGGAACAGCTATGGCTCTTAGCCTACATAATTATTTGGGAATCGATCCACAGACTAAACCATTTAGGTGTAGCCCAGGCTGACTTGGAACTTACTAGCAGACCAGGCTGGTCCAGTACTTCAAAGGCTTGCACCACTCGGTTCAGCCCACAGAACCAGACCTTTAGAAGATGGCCTGGGGCTGAGGTGTAGCTCAGCAGAACTACATTATAATCAAGAAACCCTTAGGAGGTTCCTGTCTGGCACAGGGATTTAATGGCAGCTTTAATCCCAGCGCAGGAGGCAGAGACCTGATCTATGAATTCGAGGCCAGCTGGGACTCTGCAGCAAACTCTGGGCTTACCAGGTCTCAAAAGTAAAACAAACCAACCAACCAACCGAGCCCACACTGCACCTTGGTACTGAAAACACCCTATATATCTGTACACACAAAGGAAAATGGCCCTAGCTCCCTGGTTAGAACGCTGCTCTGAACTGGAGCTGACTGCCGAGCCCGCAGACCCTGCAGACCCCTGGGCTCTCAGCACTGAATTCAGCTATTTTAGAGACACGATCCATACCCCTAATTCTCCTGTCTCACTCTGCATCTTACGCAGAGCAGGATCCTAAATGATTACTTCGTTCTTTCGCTGTTTGACTGCATTTAGAAACAACTATGGCGGAGAATTCGTTATCCCAGTACTTGAGGGGTAGAGACCAGCTCACCTGAGAGGGCTCTGTGGCGATTGCTATCTTTGTTAGACAGAAACCAAGGAGTTAATAAAGAGAGCATCCGGCCAATTTCAGGCCTCCAGCTACCTTTCTGGGGCTCTGGAGAGAAGACTCTCCCACCAGGTAATGAGCTCAGACCTCTCCTGGAGATAAGGGGCCACAGCACTGCAGCCAACTTCTAGGAAGAGATCTGTATCCTGTTCACGGTAGCGTGTAATTAATACTGTTTGTTTGCAGCTCTGTCCTGGCCACCTGGTGAGGGGGTGGCAGGGGCTCTGGGTCTGTACACATCAGCCTTGGCTTCTAGAGAATCTGATCTAGAACATTCCTGTTCCATTTAAAGTCACCATGAAAAGGGAAGAAAACGCTGACATCTCCTCAAATCTCAATTTCAAAAAACTTATGTCTAAAACAAGGAGCCCACAAGGCCACTTCCCAGTTTAGAAAGAAAAACCTGGGGTTTCAGTAACAAACACAGATTTAAACATTCCACTGATCCCTAAGAATTCACTGAGCTGCAAGTTCTCTGCCCTGGCTGAAGCAAGAGACGGAACTGTCTGCCGCACAGCACATTTCACACAGAGCCCAGGTTCCTTCCACCCAAGGGGAGGGGTATAAAGCTGAAGGCGCCTAGTATGCTCCAGATCCTGGGTTCCACCCCAGCACCAAAAGGGGAAATACAGAGCAGCCAGGCCTGGAGCCATTCATCTGTCTCGGAGCCTGGCATATAAGATGGTCAATACACATTTGCAGAATGGGACAGCCAGAAGACTCCAAGGGAGATAAGGGAGGCAGGAGGGTGAGGCTTACAAAAACTTGCTTGTTTAACATTTTGAACGTTTTAATTTTAAAATTAAAAAAAAAAGGTTTGCTTAAAACATTATTCTCGGCCAGATATATTAGTGTATGCTTGTACTCCTAGCACTTCAGAAACAGAGGCAGGTGGATCTCTCAAGTTCTGGGCAAGCCAGGCCTACACAGTGAGACCCTGTCACAAAACACCAAAAACATATCCATCACTACAATGGGCTAATTGTGGTGCACGAGTACGGGCACGAGCACCACAGTGCCCACGTGGAGGTCTGGAGTTATCTACCGTGTGTGTTACAAGGGCTGGAAGGTCATGAGGCTTGGTGGCAGGCTCTTCACACTGAGCAATCTCAGAGGCCCTAAAATAGTTTAATGATCTAAATTTTATTAGATCAAAATAATTATACTACCTCCTTTCGATATATACTGATTAAAAAGCTTTTCCTCTATGATCAAACAGACTACACTTATTCTCATGGTCAAAGTGTAGAGAGATTGATAAAGTCTAAGCTAGGGGCCAGCAAGACGGTTCAGAGGCTAAACAAACTTATGGCCAGTGCTGATGATCCAAGCTCCATCCCAGGGACCCACACAGTAGGAGAGAACCCACTCCAACAAGTTGCCCTCTGATTTTTCCGTGTGTGCCTTGGCGAGCATTTAATGCCCTCAATTGGACTACTAGATCATTATCTGATGAGATTAACAAATAAAAATCTGTTGAACAAACAGAATCATCCTAGGGAAGCCCGGTCAACTTCTTCCAAAGTGGTCAAGGAAGAACACTGGAACAGAACACCTTTGGGGCCGAAAGGCAGGACACAGGGTGAGGAACCAGACCGGGAGACACAGGCAACACCCCTGGGTTTCCTACCTCCAGCTGACTGGCTGTGTGCGCTGATGGGAATCAGCACTGTTCAGGTACTTGCCTGAATAGTGCTTAGGAGCGGCTCAGTAGGAAGCCTGGCTGCCTGAATGCAAGTGTTCTACACTAAATCCAGTTAAGAGTCACTCCCAGGCCCTTGGGGCCATAAATGAAACTGCCCAAAGAGGGCAGGTCCACCATTATCCTCCACTTACCTACACAGAGGGAAGCATCAGGACTCGTGAACACAGCAATCAAGATGAAAGAGGTGACCACCCCAGGGCTACCAGCACGTGACCCAAGTGATATGCAAATGTACTGAAAAATAGCCTAAGGTCAGCAGATCTCCCCTGCCAGTTCCGCCAGTTCCGGTACCCATGAGGACAGGCCTACCTTTCTACAATTAAGATAACAGAGAGGCTCTTCATAGTTCACTAAGTCTGGAACAGTGGAGCAAAGGATGTTAGCACCTATTTTCACCCCCCACAATAAGCTTTTGGAGGAGGGGTCAAGCATTTGGCAGCATAGACGGTGACCATTGTTAGGTACAGGCATGGATTTTTCTATGGTGTTTCAGGGGTGCAGCAGGGAGGAGCACAGTATTACCTACAGTCTTACAGTTAGAATCCTTGTCTAGAATCCATGAGTGAGAAACAGAGACACAAAACCGGAGTCCTCCAGACAGCCTCTACTCCCTGGGAACCCAGATCTGAATTTAAGAAAATAAACCATGCTGGTCCAGCAGGCCAGAGTCCCTGCCCACGACCTGAATCCAGGCCTTGCACTGCCCACCACGCACCTTGGATGGTTCTCTTGAAGAACGCCTTGCAGGCCTCGCAGGAGGCCACGCCATAGTGGTAGCCAGAGGCAATGTCCCCACACACGAGGCACAGACGCTTGGGGATGGCATTGATCACATACTCGCACTTGATGTCGTCCACGATACCACTAGCACAGTCCTCGTAGCTCTTGCGGCACGGGGTGCCTCCCAGCCCTGCACCTGCGAACATAGGCGGCGAGTCCAGACCGTTGGTGTGGGTGCCCAGGGCCATGCCAAAGCCACCACTGGCGTCCGAGGAGCCGCTAGGACTGTGGTGGCTGAGGGCATCAATGCCCGAGGACGGGCTGGATGGCTCCGTCTTGATGAAGGAGCCGCAGCTGGAGCCCAGGTGCCGATCTTCGGAGGACATTCGATTCAGCAGCCTGAGGACACAAAACGCGGGAGTCAGTCCTCAGCAAGGTGAAAGTGCAGCTGGGGCTCCGGCCTAGTGGGCGGACCACATGGGCGTGTCTGTAGCTAAGGCGTTGAGATGGCGTGGTGGTCAGGCCGGTAACAGCCGCCCAGAACAAGTTTCTGCGACTTCGGAGTGCTAAGAAACTTTGAATTAGCAAACTGCAAATGGGACAGCCTGTGCTGTGCAAATTGCTGGCCTAAGGGCGCTAAGATGCTAACTAGCCTTCCTAAATATTTGGCCAGCCTTCCTACCTTAACAGACAATAAGTGGAAGCTGTCGACTTAGCTGTCCCAAGCCCAGAGCCTCTCTTTTTTTTAGCCCTTCCACTTCTTCCAACCCCAATGAGCTGTGAAGTCCCTGCTTGGGACTTCCCCCAATTTCTCACCCTTACCAAGATTGCCAAGTCTTCTAACTGGAGCAAAGAGGGACAGTGTGACCAAAAGCACCAACCAGATTGACTGTTGTTGATTTTTATCTGTGGTCTTATCTGAAGTGTGATTTCTTGACCCTTTCTTTTTTGGTTTGGTTTTTTTGAGACAGGGTTTCTCCATGTAGCTCTGCCTGTTCTAGAACTCGCTCTGCAGAGCAGGCTGGCCTCGAACTCAGAGACTCACCAGCCCAAGGCATGCACCACTGCAGCCCAGTTTCTATTCTATCTTCTTACCCATGGATAATCCATCTTGCACAAAGCCCCCCAGTACCCATTAGACTGCACCAGAGAATCAAGCAAAGCCAATTCTACACAGCTCTCTCTTCTGCCTCCTACTACCTCTCTTTCTGAGATGGAGCTTGTGAGAGTAGCCCAGGCTGGCCTTGAATTCATTAGGTAGCTCAGTCTGACCTCAAGTTCTGTACTCTACTGCCTTGGCCAAGGATGTACTGGGATTACAGGCCTGCACTACCATGTAACTTTACAGGGTCTCTCTATGTAGCCCTGGCTGGCCTAGAACTATGTAGATCAGGATGGACTCAAATTCCCAGAAATCAGTTTGCTTCTGCCTCCTGAGTGCTGGAGATCAAAGGTGTGAGCCACTAAGCCTGGCGTGCTGCCAGGTAACTCTTAACAGTTGTTTGCCTCATGTAAGCTAGGCAAGCACCTTCTTACCACCCATACTCCTCCTTTCGCCTGAAGTTCTTTTTAGCCTGGAACCTCCCAGAATGCTCTGGAGTCTCACCACTATGGCAGAGCCTCTGGGATCCCTGACAGCTGTGGGGTAATGGAGTATTTCTGCTTATTGGGAGTCCCATCTCTCCAGCCAAGCTCACATGAAGGGGACTGAACGGAAGGAGTGTTCAGGGGAACCTAGTTGTTCACCAGGTTCAGTTAGGATTTGGGTCTGAGACTGGAGGCATAGGTAGATTGCCTCAAACACTGTTTAGAGGTGCCAGGCATGGTGGCACATGGCCTTAATCTCAGCAACTTTGGAGGCAGAAATAGGAAGATCTCTGTATTTGAGGCCAGCCTGGTTTACATAAAGCGTTCTGGGACAGTTAGGACTAAGCAGAGACCCTGTCTCAAACAAACAAAACTGTCTAGAGGCACGATTCCCATAAGTGGCCTCACCCTCAGACCCGCCTCTCTACAGGGAGAGCGCAGGGACCAGCTTGTGCACCTGGAACAGGGGAAACTGCAAAGGAAAAACAACAGAAACAGCAAGACTCCTGGGCAGGAAGGAAGATCTCAGAGCCCAAGGGTTCCCACTTCCAGTGTCACTTGAAAGTAACTTGCTTATCAACTCTTTTCTGAAAAGCCCATGAAAAGGGTCCCTCCATAGGGAAGAGGGGCTTTATCATTACACCCACATAACAATCCCTGGCTTAGCTGGGCACCAAGACCACAGAGCTGTTCATGTAACCCACCAAAGGGGCCTTTGGTCCCACTGAAGCGCACTTACATTCAGGACACTTCACCTCCTGGGGCTGTCACTCATCTGTGCTTGAACTTGTCAAGAGAGAGAGGGAGGTAGCAAGCGAGGGAGGGAGGGAGGGAGGGAGGGAGGGAGGGAGGGAAGGAAGGAAGCTGCAGGTCCTGAATGAGAGACCCATGCAGAAGTCCTCAGTCTTCCTAATGCTGCAACCCTTGAATGTATTTCCTCACGTTGTAGTGACCCCCAACCATAAAATTATTTTATTGCTATGCCATAACTGTAATTTTGTTACTGAGTGGTGTCCCGGTTCCTAACACTATCAGAAATGTGTTTTCCCCTAGGCGTGACCCAGAGGTTGCTACAGGCTCTTGTTTCTAGCTTCCTGGAATGGAGTCTGTACAGACAGGTCCCTGGGTCCCCGGCATTCCAAACAGAACTTTCCTTCAACATGGAGATCCTCTCCTGTGGCATCCCCATTCTCTCTTGGTAAGCAGACAGTCGCCTCCAGACTGTTTCTACATCTCTGGCTGGTACCTTGCCATCTTCTTGGGCACCGCCACCCAACACCAGCAAGGTAGCCTAAGGAAGCAGCAAGGTACCATCTGGAGGGGAATCAGACCGAGAGCAAGGCCAAGAGCACTGCTGGAGTCTTCCCCACATGCCCTTCCACGCGGTGTCAGGGGTGACAACTACTGGTCCTCTCTAGCTTTTAAGTCCCACGTGAAGCCCTGGGACTCCCTAACTTCCTAATTCTACTCAGCCTTCCACAGGCTCTGAGAGCACAGAAGACTTCCCAAGAGACCCTTGACACCAGCAGAGCCAAAAGCCGCTTCTCTTGAGCATGTATAATACAGGCTTCCCTCGGTCTCTGCAACACAAGCAGCATTTACCCGGAGGGAGGCAGAGGGAGGCTGCAGCTTCTCCTGGGAGGGTACGGCCCACAATTTTCCATTGCCCCCCTCCCCCACCATGTCTGGACGCTCAGACTACCCTGAAAGATACTGGAAGTGTCTGGTTGTGCTCCCAAAGCCCAAGTCCTGGCTTCCTCTCCAATCCAATGTCTTGATACAGAAGGCCACAAGATATCCTTCAGTGTCTGGGATTCCCCAGGGCTAAGAAACTGGACCCTGGTCTCAGTCAGGGTCCGTGCAGGAAGCAGTCAGTAATTTAGTATCTGAATCCCAACAGAGAGGCATTGGTATAATGGTGCTATTCCTTTATCTCCCCTCCAGCTCTCCCTCCTCTTCCCTTCCTCCCTACCTCTCTCTTCCTCTTTATTCCACTTCTTTATTTCTTTAGTGTTTTGTTTTTGTTTTTCTTTGAGACAAGGTCTATGTAGTCTTGTCCATCTTGGAACTCATTATGTAGACCAGCTGGTCTCAAACTCACAGAGATCCTCTTGCCACTGCTTCCTGAATACTGGCATTAAAGGCGTGTACTACGCTACCTGGCTATTTCATTATCTTTAATTGTATGTGTATATTTGAATGTGTGTGCATGTGCTTGTTCACACATGAGCACAGATGCCCTCAAAGGGCAGGAGGGTGAGATCCCCTGGAGCTGGAGCTAACAGGCAGTAGTGGGCAACCTGGAACCTGGGGATGGAACTGAAATCCAAAGGAAGAGCAGTTAGTGCTCTTAACCTCTGAGCCATCTCCCCAGGCTGGACTCTAGCATGCCATCCTCCTGCCTTAGCTTCCCAAGTGCTGGGATTATAGGATTATAACACGTTTACCTGTTTTACCGCATCTAATTTAGCCTTCTCATTTCTATGGCTATTCTAGCCCCACCAGGATGCCTTCCCATGGACAGGCTGCATGTGTGGGTCCCTACTTCACACCAGCTGCTGGCTGGCTGGCAGGAAGAGGGCAAGCACAACCCAGGGTCGAGGTCAAACGCCCTCATGAAAGAATCACAGGTCCCCAGATTAGCACTACCTTAGGGGATGCCCATGTTTCTGGTCTTCTTTGGGATAAAAATCCCTAAAATGCCTTGCTCTGTTTCATTTTCCTTTTCACTCTCAGGCCCCATCTGCCTGCTCCTCCACTCCAAGGCCTGCTGACCCCAGCTGCCATTCACCAAGCTCCAGCTGTCCTCTAGACCTTTGCTTTGTCTGTTGGCTTGACTCTTGAGTTGGCTCTTACTAGGTAACCGTGGGTGACTTGCTTCTTACCATCTAGCTCAAGCTAGCCTTGGACTGACACCAGTCCTACTTCACAGCCTTTGGGGACTGAGATGACAGGCATGAACCATCACACCCGGGATCTTCTTCTGTACCGTTGCATTTAATCATCATAGCCTATCTGCTGGAGACTATTTCCCTGGCATTACAGAATAGACAGCAGGGGCTCCAAGTTTATTCAATTTCCCAGAGCAGAGGGAGGAGCCAGGAGTCCAGCTAGCAGTGTCTGCAGATCTGGCTCCTGTGTCAGAAACCCATCGCCCTGACCCCAGGCCTGAGGAAACCCACTCCATATAGAAACTTTGTCTTTACAGTCCCCCAAAATACAGATGGTGTCTTACTGTCCCCAACAGACCCAAAGTCTTTACTGGCATCTCTTGACCCCTAGAGTTAAGAGTGGAAAACTCTGGCAGGGCTATACAATGAAACTATCTCCAACCCAGAACAAAGAGAATGGAGAACTCTGAGACAAGGAGGGGGGATGTCTATTCTCGTCAACCCTGTTTCACGTCCCTGGCAGGGCAAAGGAAGCTACTGACGATGCCAGACTCTTTGGGACACTTGGCCACAGTCCCTGTCTGCCCCTGACTTCAGGCACTTATTCACAACAAAATGTAAAACAAGGACAGAGAGAAGGGCGTCCAGGAAGACAGCACCAAGTGCGGCAGTGCAGTGCATACCTATAAACCCAGCACGTGGGAGGCCGAGGCAGGAGGACTGGAGCAAGCTCAAGGTCAGCCTAGACTATATGGTGAGACCCTAAAGAAAGAAAGACAAGCGAGAGGGAGACAAGGGGGGGGAGGAAGAGGGAGAGATGAACAGATGGAAGGGCAGAGGGATGGCGGGAAGGAGCGAAGGAAGGAGCCTGGGAATGTGGCTCAGATGGTAAATTGCTTGCCACACAAGTGTGAAGACCCAGGTTCAGATCCCCAGAACCCATGTAAAAAAATCAAACAGGGCAGCATGCTTGAAATCCCAGCACTGGAAAGGCACAGACAGAAGGGTCCCAGGGTTTTCTTTGCCAGGTAGTCCAGTCAAACAGTGAGCTCCAGATTCACTGAGACACCCTGTCAAAAATAAAAACCAGACAGACAGACAGACAGACACACACACACACGCTCTCCCGCCCCCTTCCCTTTCTTGAGGTAGTCAGTGTTTCTCCTGGCTGTCCTGGAACTTGCTATGTAGACAAGGCTGGCCTTGAACTCAAGAGATTTGCCTGTTTCTGCTTTCCAAGAGCTGGGATTAAGGGTGTGCACTACCATGCCTGGCTGAGACCCTAAAAAAAAAAAAAAGGTAGAGCATGATTAAGACACCCAATATCAACCTCTGACCTCCATATACATACAGGCACTCCCTCATACATACATGAATATGTACATACTAAAATACACACACAATTAACTGAGAAGGAAAAACGAAGTGAGCTGAGGAATCAAGAGATCAAAAAGGACCTGTCTCAAATGTGATGATCAGAGCCATCTTGGAAGGGAGGTGGGCAGCAGATGAGAGGCAGCCACAAAGTCAAGTGAAGGAAGAAGAGGTCAGCATCTGCTGTACTTAGTTACTAGGAGGTGGCATGGCCCCAGAACAGGATCACATCTATGGTTCCAATGCCTGGAGGGCAAGCGAAGACCATGATTCTTCTGGAGGTTTAGCTGCCTGTGGGGGAGGTGGTGACAGTGGGGAAGGTGTCTCACCATGTACAGGCCAGTCAGCACCAGGTACAGGGCAGGCTCCCCTGCACTTGGTTGCTGGTCACATTAGTGTCTCTGATGAGAGGCAAATCGCTGAGAATGGAAGGGATGCCACCTATTTAAAATCAACCATCCGCACTTTCCAGTTTGCCACGGCAATTCATTCCCGCGTGCCGACCTATTGTCACCACCGATCGCTCGCTCCATCCTGCTCCCCTACGTGAACTGTAAACTAGATTGCGCGGTCGTCAACCACAATGCCTCAGAATCAAATTATTTTGGATTGGAGAATTTTTGTTCAGATTTTGGAATATTTGCATACACGTAGTAAGATCATGGAGATGGGATCCAACTCTAAACATGCAACGTATTTGCTGTTCCCAAAGGTTACTGCTCTACAGAACCAAAAGGTAATTTTATACATTTTTTTTTCAGTTCTGGGGATCAAACCTAGGACCAGGCCCTAAACCCAGAACTTTTATAAAACCACCTTACCACCCTGACACTACAAATGAATACAAGTCTTAAGTGATTAGTGATATTTGTGCAGTACTGGGGAAAAGGTTCAGGTGAAAAGCATGTATGATACCTTGGGTTCCATCTTCTATCCAAGCCCTCAACAAAAAAAAAAAAAAAAGTTCAGATTTTGGAGCAAATTTTGGATCTCAGATTTTCAGCCGCTGATGGTGGTTTTGTTTGGAGGGTGATCCGCGCAACATAGCATATGTCTGCAATCCCAGCTACCTAGGAAGCTGAGCTAGGAGGATCTCCACACACCACACCCCCAGGCTACACAGTGGGACTCTGTTTCAAAAATCAGTAAATGAATCAAAAACTAGAGGGGTTAAATAGGAAGTGCTGGAGGTGGGACATGTGCAAGGCCCTGCTTTCAGTCCCCAAGACTGAGACACACAAACTTCTGACGAACAAGGTCAGGGCCTGTAGGATGACTGAGCAGGCAAAGGCCCGAGGATGTGGGTTCACTCCTGGAACCCAGAAAGCGGTCCTCTAACCTCGACAAGCTCCCCAACCCTTCAGAAACAAGAAGGGAAGGTAGAGTGCTTGCCCAGCTTGCACTAGGCCCTGGGGTTGAGTCCATATACTGCATAAACTCAGTCCTGGTTGTCTATGCCAATAATTCCAGTGCTCAGGTGATGGAGACAGGAGGGTTCAAAGTTCAAGGCTAGCCTCAGGTCCCATGCAACAGTTGAGTTGGAGGCCAGCCAGAGCTATGAGCATCTCTGCCACAAAATGGTGGTACACACCTTTAATCCTAGCATTTGGGAGGTGGGGCAGGTAGATCTCTGAGAGCCAAAGGCCAGTCTAGTCTATAGGCCAGTGCCAGGCCAGCAACGGCTACACAGTGAAACCTGTCTCAAAAAATAAAATGAAACAAAGAAAAAGTTTAAAATGAAAAGATTTTAAAGGTGATCTTGGATAGGTTACCAAGTGGAGAGCAGGAAGGAAACCGTCTCAGGGTGAGAGAGTAGGAGGCACCCTACACATTCTCTGGGAGGGGGCGCAGGCCAGCCATCATCTGGGGCGAGCTGGATCAATGACTATTGACTCTGTGGGAAGGGAGCAGACATCCCATCTCAGGGCCTTTGCAAGAGCAATCACTGGTGGCCGAAGCCCCTTGAGGCATCATCTCTCTTTGATCAGTCTGGTAACTGGAGCTCGGCAAGCCACCCTGGCCTCAATGTCACCACCGTCTGATTAAACGTGGCCTCCGTCTTGCTTCCACACAGCCCTTCCTGCCCCAGCTGGACATCACTCCACAGGGCTGAAGATTCTTCAAATACAGAGAGGGACGGGTGGGGGGAGAACCTCGTAAGTTCTGAATGAAACCCAGTTTTGCCCCCAAACTCTAGAGAAAAAGAATTCCCGGAGTCTCCTAAGTTTAGCCGGAATCCCAGGTACAGGTTCCCTTGAGGTGACCTGCCAGCAGGTGGACAGTCAGAGGGGGTGGGAAGGACCCATCTACTTTCTGCTGTAGGGTGGGGGTCTTCTCACCACTGAGAAGAATCTGGGTCACGCCAAACTGTTGTCCTAGCTAGAGCCATCTGGCTTTCTCCTGAAGGCAGGGACAAACATCTGTGTGGAACATGTCGGTTCTGCCTCACACTGTGGTCGGTTCTGGGCAGTCAGGTCGTGCCTTCTCTGGTGTTCACCAGTGGAATAGGCTCAACCACAACATCTTCCCAAGGCTGTCTAGGAGATGGTGCTAAGGAGGGGACCAACTCCAAACAGTGCTGGCCCCAAGCCATCTCTTAGTGGGTGCTGCTATTGTAATAATGTCCTTGGACAGCTTATGGAGAAATCCAGCAGCTAAATGACCTAGGGTTAACTGACAAACACCAGCCTCATCCAAAACTGAGGATAAAGTGCAAGAAATTTGCCAAATACTAGGAGGGGAAGGGGTTGATAAATAAACGAAGAGGACAGATAGGCCTGAACTGGGAACCCAGTAAGGGGGGAAAAGTCTGAAATACTGACTTACTTGTTTCTACAGTCAGTGACCTAACTGGAAACCAGGGACCCTTAGATAAGGCAGATGGGTCCGCAAGCACAGGGAGAAACACTCCTAAACTTCCGGGCAAGCAAAAACACTTGAGAGGCGGAGAAGGAGATCGGTACCAGCCTTGGCTATACACATAGTACCTGACCAGCCCCTACTACACAAGAGTCCCTCTCAGAAAACAAAAGAACAGAAAGACTATCACCTAAGGAAGGCTGGACTTGCTGGTGTGTGCCTAAAATGCCAGCATTAGGAAGAGGGGAGCAGAAGAATCAGAACTGCAGGGCCAGCCTCAGCAACCAAGAAAGTTCAAGGCCATCAGACACTCTCAAAAAATAAAAAAGCACACCTTAATGGTGCACAGGACAGGGGAAGGCCTGAGGCTAGATGTTAGACGTAAATGACTACCAAACTCTCAGCATTCTAGGTGCTTACTACATTAGAGCAAGGGGAGGAGGGGGCAGAGGAGGAGAGGAGGAGAGGGGTGGGCCAATGATGAGTCGCGTTAGGATTACGATAAATCAGGTTCTGTGCACTGAGGTCCATTAATTATAGATACTTTTTTTCTTAAACTCAGAAGTTTCATTAATTGAAACCCTTCCCCTTAGCAGTCTGAATTGCTCCTTTTAATAGGAAATGTTTTTAAAAATCATTCCTGTGGGGCTGACATCTTACACACTTGTATCTTTCAACTTTTACAACCAGACACACTTGCCCAGCTGAAAGTCACTGACCCTTAAATTCTCAGCAGGCCTTCTGCCTCACTTGGTGACTTTTAGGTTAGGGAACCATAGCCTGGGAAACTGATTTGGTGGATGGCACCCAAGAATTACAGAGTTTTGATTCTGAGCTGGAGGGAACCTGCCTGGGAGATCAAGCTTCCGGAGAAAGCCACCCACCTACCACCAACCCAGGTCACACTGCTGCTCAGGCACTTTCCTTGGCAATGTCTGCGTTTTGTTTTTATTTGTCTCTCTTGGGAATATCCTTGCTGGAACACAGGAAAAATGAGTGCTCAACAATGTAACAGCCTCAGTGACAGCCTTCCTCCCTCTACATGCTCCATAGCTCAGGCAGAAATCTGTAATTAAGCACCATGTCTCTTGGAAGATTAGTCAAAACCAGGCTGATCCCAGACAACTGATGGAAATCTCATTGCACACAAATTACGGCATGGAAAATAATGATAGGTAATTAGTGTCTTTCAATTGGGGCTTTTTATCCATCAGTTTTCAGGCTGCGTACATCAGAAGAAGGGAGAGGGCTGTACTGAAGCTGGAAGCCACCACTGAATGAAGAGTGGCCACCTCAGGACAGCTGGGAAGATCCAGTCCAGCCCACTACGAGCTCTCATTTCAGTCCACTCTGCCAGCTCTGGGTTCCCCACACCCCAACAAAGGGTCAGGGAAACTGTCAGAGTCTGAATAAACCGGGCATGGTGGCACAAGCCTATAACCCTATGACTTGGGAGATTGAGGAAGGGGGATGGCCTCAGAACTACTTGTACTACATAGCAAGACCTTGGCTCAAAACAAGACCAAGAAAAAAATAATAACAGGGGTAAAAAGATGGCTTAGAAATTAAGAGCACTGGCTACTCTCCCAGAGGACCAGGATTTGATTCTCAACACCCATATGGCAGCTCACATGATCTGTGACTCTAGGTCCACAGGGATCCCGATGACCTCTTTGACCTCTGGGGGTACCAGGCACACACACATTTGGCACACAGACACACATACAGGCAAAACATTCAAACACATAAAAATAAATGAAGGAAAAGACTTGAAAGACTTGAAAGGGCCAGCAAGATGGTGCAGTAGGCAAAAGAGCCTGCTTCCAAGCCTGACGGCCTGAGTGCTATGCCTGGGACCTCCATGGTGGAAGGAGAGAGCTACATACACTCACAGGCACACATGCGCGTACACATAATGAAAGAAATTTAAAACCTCAGAATCTGTTTCTACCCCATCTACTGTGGGACAATGGTCTTGTATTGTTTTAATAAAATGCTGATTGGTCAGTAACCAGGCAGGAAGTAGAGGCAGGGCAACGAGAACAGGAGAATTCTGGGAAGAGGACAGGTTCAGTCTGCAATCATTACCCAGACGACCGAGAGGAAGCAAGATGAAAATGCCTCACTGATAAAAGGTACCAAGCCACGTGGCTAACATAGAAAAGAATGATGGACTAATTTAAGATATAAGAATTAATTAATAAAAAGTCTGAGCTAATAGGTCAACTAGTTTATAATGTAGACCTCTGTGTGTTTCTTTGGGACTGAACGGCTGTGGGACTGGGCAGGACAGAAGCCTCTGTCAACACCCATCTCTCATGTCCTACTAAAGGTGGCATGACATTTGACATTTGTGAATGTTACAACGGGTCTCGAGCCTGTTTATATTTCCCCTGTATCAGTCAGTGATATGGCATAAACACCCCACAGACTGGTGCTGAACACATTCTGGTGTCTCCGATGGCACCTTGTTCTTACATGAGCCATGGGCATGGTCTTGGCACTGAACTCACAGCTGGAGAGTCTGACTTGGAACCCCAGTTCTGCCACTCATGATCTGGGTTATTTAACCTCTAGATGCCCCAGTTTCCACATCTGTGACATGGAGATGTGAACAAGAATGCTTTTCCCACAGGGCAGTCTTGAGAATGAGCACCTTAATACAGAAAAGTCCCTGGCACATAGTAAGTACGCATCTGTATGAGTTACGATTTTATCACCTTTGTTTGGCAATAAGGGAACGGCCTCTACTTACCTTCCACTCATGCATTTGTCCATCTGCCCATTCAACCATATACTCACACATACTACTTGCACTAAGAAATTCCTGCTAGCAAATGGTACCCTCATGCAGGCACTTTTCCTGGGAACTGACATCCAATTCCAACATACTTCTTCCTCTCCCTCAGACAAGGGTGGGCACCTGACCCAAGACAGGCCACCAAGTCTCTCCCGGAAGATTTCTGATGTTGGAGATGCCTCTCCTGAACCAGGAACTGCAAGCAGCAGAGCTCCAGGGTTGAACAAGATCATGCACCTTTCCAATGTGCAGTGGAAAAGGAGAATATTGAAGCTAGCAGCAACCAAGAGCGAGGGTCAGAGGCAGAGGATTCTGGGAGGCTGTGCTGGTGCAGCAGCCAGCGGCATCTCTGCTCAAGCCATTAAGCACGGCTGCTTCCCTGAAGCCTGTGTCCGCACAGAGGACTTCGGGCACTTGAAGGCATGACTCCAGCACCATCTCCACCCCGCTCATTCTCCTGCTGTTCTCTGAGTATCTACAGTACGATCTATTGTTCCCCTAGTCAACAAAGTGGACAGGCTCCTGCCCTCAAAGACAGACAGTACCACATTGTATTAACTCTAGGCAGCACCCCTTCCCCACCCACCTACAGCGGTAGAGGGATAAGACCAACTTTTTGTGGGGTTAGCCACTATGACATTGTGACTACAGGAAGGAAGAGCCAATGCTGCCCCCTAACTAATACCAGGAGCAAGGCACCGCTTGGTGCAGCTCCAGTCGGTGATGAGGACCCTTAAGACTAGAAGGCAGTGAAATGCCTGTGACCTGAGGGGAGACTTCTCAGGGAAAGCTCTGCTGGAGGAGGAGCAGGGAGGCCTGTGGCTGAGAAAGAGGTAAGATGGGAGAGCTCTCTTCGTTAGCTCGGACCAGTGTTGAGCAAAGTAGCAATGAAAGACACACATCCTGGGCACTGTGCCTCTTATTTGTGCAGCCCAGGGAGAGTCAGTATTTAAGGTGCTAGGCACCCACCGCTGACCTCTATTCCCCTCTCACCCCAGCTGCACCCCATCACAAACCCAATCCTCCGTGAGCAATGCTACTACCAGCTTCTGCATATTCCCAAAGACGGACATGTCTACCCGCTCTCTAGCCATCGAAGTGGCCCTTTCCATGTGGCCTTATGCACAGCACAGGTGACACAGGCTATTTATGGCACTCAGCATCCTTTTCCTATTCTTGATCACTTTTCCAGCTTTGTGTTATCTAGGGAGATGACAGAGCTATCGTCATTCAGTGAGACAGATGGGGACCAGGCTTTACAGTCAACTGGCAGTCCAGGTCTGATCTTGGCAGTGACACTGACAATGTCCCCCGGCATGGGGTAGGTATGTATGAGGTCCTTAATTCACTAAAACTTGCTGAGGTGGCCCCTATCATTCCCCTGTTCTGCCCTGTCCCCCTGCCCCAGTCTTTTACCAACTCTGAGGCAAGATCTCACTCTATAGCCCAGGCTGGCCTAGAACTCCCTTTGTGGACCAGGCTGGCCTGGAACTCACAACAATCCTCTAGTATCAGTACTACTGGGATTATAAGCATGCACCACTGTGCCTATCTCTTGTTTCCCCATTTTTCAGATGAGGACACTGAGGTCCAGGAGGGAAAGAGCCACTATCTTGGCAAGGGTCGCACAGAAAGAAAACACTGTCGTAAGTTACTGTGCAAAGGGTACGATCCCGCGCTCAGAAAGCAGGGATTTTACCTCGCTTGGCGCCTTCCAGGATCAGTCCACCTTCTCTGCTGTTTCCTGCCTATATTCCTCCAAGGTTGCACCATCTCAGCCTACTGAACTACCGTTGTGAGACAGAACCTTTACTGGGGAGTCATGACACGTGTCTTCTGACCCCAGACAGGGATCCCCAATAGACCAGTGAGCATGTACCATCAAGTCCAACTTGGTAACCAATTAGTGTTAGCAGGGTTACTCACAGGCACAGGAGTGACTCAAAGACAGCTGCACCACCAAGGCCCACCCCAGCACGGGTGACAGCTCACAAAAGCTGGGAACCTGGAGCACACTGCAGAGCCTGCAGGCCGCTCAGCAGGTTGGAGAGAGTCCTTTCCAGGCGGCTGTTGGTCTAAACCTCTTCCAGGCAGCTGGGCTGGTTTTGGAGTCCTTTTTGCAGCTTGTCTCCTCAGAGGGGGTCTCTCGGCATCCCAGCCTGTCTGGAAATCTTCCTTGTAGCTTAGCTTTTGCTTTCTCTTAAGCAACTTTCAATTTTTTTGCTTGTTCTGGCAGGGAGGGGCCTAGTGAATCTGGTCAGTTTCAGGGAGTCTCTGGAGCTATTTTTTAGTTGTTTACTTCTCTGCTTAAGGAGCTCTCCTGCAAGATGGAATGTTTTTTTTTTTTCCTCAGAGGAGACCTCTGCACACCTCCTCCCTCATCTGTATTGGAGGTTGGGGTCAAGGGCCTGCAGTATGCTATTGTCTGGCTTTACCACCACCACCGAAGGCACCCGCCCTATACTGGCGGTACCTTAACTGCACTGAACCTCCATAATACCAGGAATTCCATTTGGCTTCTCTTGCTTTCTACCAGCACCTAGAACACTCTCAGGCTGTGCCGGCTAGTTTTGTGTCAACTTGAGACAAACTGGAGCCATTTGGGAAGACAGAACCTTAGTTGAGAAAAGTGGCCTCTGCAAGCCTCTGGTGCATTTTTTAAATTGGTTGATTGATGTGGAAGGGTCCAGCCGACCGTGGATAGTGCCACCTCTGGGCTGGTGGTCCTGGGATGTATAGGAAAGCAAACTGAGCAAGCCATAAAGAGCAAGGCAGCATGCAACACTCCTCCATGGCCTTTGTACCAATTCCTATTTATCCTTCCAGATTCCTGCCTTGAGTTGCTTTGGATCATGGTGGGCTTTTTGTTTTGTTTGTTTTTAATTTATTTATTTTACATCCCCATCACAATTTCCCCTCCCACCTCTGCTCCCATTCTCTTCCCTCTACCCCTCCTTCCACCCACTCCTCCTTAGTTTCTGTTCAGAAAAGGGCAGGCCTCCCATGGATATCAACAAAACATGACAGATCAAGTTACAATAAGACTAAGCACCTCCCCTTGTATTGAGGCTGGGCAAAGCAACCCAGTATGAGGAATAGGGTCCGAAAAGTCACCAAAAGAGTCAAAGACAGTCCTTTTTCCCACTGTTAGGAGTCCCACAAGAAAACCAAGCTACATAACTGTCCAGTATACACAGAGGGCCTACATCAGTCCCACGCAGGCTCCCTGGTTGTCAGTTCAGACTCTGTGAGCTCCTATGAGCCAGGTTAGTGGATGATGTGGGTTTTCTCATGATGTCCTTGACCCCTCTGACCCTCCTCCCCTACAACCCTCCCTCCCTCTCTTCAGCAGGACTCCCCAAGCTCTGGCTAATGTTGGTTGTGGGTGTCTGCATCATTTTCTATCAGTTGCTGGATGAAACTTCTCTGATAACAATTGGGCCAGGAACCAATCTATGAGTACAGCAGAATATTGTTAGGTATCATTATATTGACTTTTTTTTTCTCCAGTCATGTTTGGTTCTATCCCAGCCTCTGGGTCCTGGTGCTCCAGCAGTGATAGGGGTGGGCTTACTCTCGTGGGATGGGTCTCAGGCTGAACCAGTCATTGGTTGAATACCCTTTCCCCAGCACATCCCATAGGCAGGACAGACCACAGGAGATGACCAGTTCAGGCTATATATCCTCTATTGCTAGGAGTCTTAGCTGGGGTCATCCTTGCAGATTCCTGGGAGTTTCCCTGGCCCTGAAATGCCCCCACCCCTCCAGTCATCTTTCTATGATGTTTTATCATAGAAAGCAATAGAAACCCTAGCTAAAACACAGATGAGTACTTATTGAATAAAGAAACAAAAAAGGAAAAGCTGACAACTGGTTATGTCAATCAAACAATCAATGGTCCCCAAGGCCCACATCCTGTGAGAATGGGGAAGTCACCACCTGTGTGTCAGTACAGAGCCAGGGTGTGAAAACGGAGGTAGCCAGGAGAGACAGGGCCAACAGTCTTTTTTTGTTTGTTTGTTTGTTTGTTTTTTGAGACAGGGTTTCTCTGTGGCTTTGGAGCCTGCGCTGGAACCTAGCTCTTGTAGATCAGGCTGGTCTGGAACTCACAAAGATCCGCCTGCCTCTGCCTCCCGAGTGCTGGGATTAAAGGCGTGCGCCACTACCGCCTGGCGGGCCAACAGTCTTCTGAGAGCAACTAAGGGATCTACTCTCCATTGCTCTATCAGATTCCCAATGATCTCGGTTTAAATACTTCACATATTAAATATGTGTTTTTCTTACCTTCTCAATTCTTTGTTACATTTATTTGTTTTGTATGTGGATGTGCACACAACTTATTGATTCTCCTTCCATCATCTTGGAGATTGAATTCAAAACGTCAGGCTTGACATCATGTCAAGCCACCTGCTATACTACTGCTGAGCCACCTGTCTCCCAGTCTCTGACTTTTTTTTTTTTTGACAAGCCTTACTAGGTAGCCCAGGCTGGCCTTGAACTCATAATCCCCCTGCTCCTGCTCTTCCCTGAGTGCTGGGACTACAGGTCTACTCCATAAGTTGCCTGGCTTCTTTAAAAGCAAACAAGCAAGCAAACAAAAGCTCCTGAAGTTGGAGAGATGGCTCAGTGGCTAAGAATGGGATTTACCCTTGGCGAGAACCTGAATTCAGTTCTCAGCTTTCACACGCCAGGTGGCTCAAAGTTGGCTGTGGCTCCAACTCTAGGCAATTCAATGCCCACTTTTGGCCTCTGTAGGTACCTGCACTCATGTGCACATACACACATAATTAAAACCAACTTTAAAAAATACCTGGGTTGGATGGTGCTGGCACACACCTTTAATCCTAACACTTGGGAAACAGAGGCAGGCAGATCTCTGTGAGTTTGAGGCCAGCCTGGTCTACAGAGCAGGTTCCAGGACAGCCAGGGCTGTTACACAAAGAAACTCTGTCTCCGGATTAAATAATAAAAAGAAGCAAACAAACCTGGAAACCATGCCATGTATTTAGCAACTATATTAATCAAGAACCTGAGGTCTGCTTATGGAGAAATCTGGCCCCAAAATGCTACAAAGGAAGCTGGAGTTACAGGAGGTTGTGACCACCTGACACCAGAGTTTATTTCTTTATTCATTTCTGAGATGGGCTGTAACTATGCATCTCTGACTAACCTGGAGTTAACCGTGCAGTTATGTAGACCAGGATAGCCTCCAACAGAGATGTTCCTGCCTCTGCCTCCCAAGTACTGGGCTAAAGGTATGCACCATGACACCCAGACTTAAAAAGGCTAATATTTTTTTTTAGTTTGTTGCTTTGGTTCTGGGTTTTCAAGACAATGTTTCTCTGTGTGTAGCCCTGGCTGTCCTGGAACTCACTCTGTAGACCAGGCTGGCCTCAAACTCACAGAGATTCACCTGCCTCTGCCTCCTAAGTACTGGGCTTAAACATTTGCACTCGCACCCCCTACCCCCGGCAAAAGGCATTTTTATAAAAGAAGCTTGTTTTTATTTTTAAGTGTGAGTGTGTGTGTGTGTGTGTGTGTGTGTGTGCGCGCACATGTGAGGCACAGGTGCCCAGGAAGGCCAAAGGAGTAAGAGCCCATCAAAGCTGGCACTCCAGCTTTGTGAGCCAGCTGACATGGGTGCTGGAAATCACTCCCAGGTCCTCTGCAGTGTCAGTATGTACTCATAACTATCAAGCCCCCTCTCCAGCCCAAAGAAGGCTGTTTTAATGTGACACCATTGTGACTCATGAAAAGTAGTGGGCAGTGGCTTAGAAAAGGAACACGTGACTTCAGGGATAAAAACCTTGTATAAGTAAAAGAGATCTACAAGATCCTGCCCTTGAGGACAGGAATTCACAGGATGAAGGCGGACATCCCCTGGTTCTGAATCCCAGCTTCGGTATTAGCTGGCTATGCAATCCCTTGCTTAACCTCTCCATGCCTCAGTTTCCTTGTCTGAAAAGTGGTAAGATAGTATCCAATGCATGGAACTTTTCATAGGATTAAATATCAATGAACAGAAAGCATTAAGAGTAGCACCTGCACATAGTAACTTCTCAGTAAACCTGAGATATTCTGATCTCCAAGCCCCCGTGGGTGCACATTCTATGATCATGGCAAGGCTCTCCTTGACTGAGGACCTCATTCCTCCATCTTGGGAACCAGACGCAAGAAGAAAATGAGGAAATAGTGTCTGTGCACCTTACTTGTAATTCTTATTTTTTTGACATGGGATCTCATGTAGCCCAGGTTGGCCTTGAACTATGCCATGCATGTATCTGAGGACAACCTTGAACTTCTGCTCTTCCAGCCTTTACCTCCCGGGAACTGGGATTTCAAGCTTATATCACCACAACTATTTTAAGCAGTGCTGGAGTCTGAACCAAGTAGGCAGGCACTCTACCCACCAAGCTAGCTCCCCAGTCCCTACTTCAACATTTAGGAAATGGAGGTAGAGGTGAAATCACCCTCCGTTTTTGGCCTCCCTAATCTGTGCTACTGTGAGATGGGCTGAGGCCAAGGTTGCCCTTGGCCATGCTGTCACTCACCACTGACTGATCCCAGGGTTTGACTAGTGATCTGATAAATTAACAGCAGGTTGGCTCCATCGGAATGGGATTCTGCAATTCAATTATTGCTCAGGACCTCAGCCTTCTTCCTACCAGGATGCTCCTGCCCCAGAGTTGAGGAGGCAGAGTTATCTATCCTCTGCTAGCACTGAGGAGACTGTGGCTCTGTTTCTTGGGGAGGCAGCATGATAGGGAGGAAGGGGCGTGCCGGCCATGCCAGCAAGGATAGGACCCCCGAGCTTCAGGGAGCTGGGGGTCCAGCCTCAGCTCCCAGCTTTGCAGAGAGACTTCAGATACCATCACACTCCACTGAGCTTTAACTGCTGCACTAGGAACTGGGTTCCAAGAAACAACTTGGTGGCACTGAGCTGTTGTAAGGCCACCGGGGTCGGGAAGAACAAATCAGAAACTCTCAAAAGGAGAGAAAGGACTGGAAGAGAGCGCCAAGCTTCCTCTGTCAGCACTCCAACCTGCACAGAGCTCTATATATCCAAGCTCCTCATCTCCAGAACGACTCTGGGAGCCGGAGAGATTCTTCACAGTTAAGAGCACTGACTGCTCTTGTAGAGGACCTGGATTTGTTTCTCAGCACCCACATGATGGCACACAACCATCCCTAACTTCACTTCCAAGGAACCCAATGTAGGGCTAAAAAGTCCAAGCTCACCTCAGGGTTTTGAAAACCCACCAATCCCTTG
>JAQHUG010000081.1:4967597-5015740 GCA_028555095.1 Dicrostonyx torquatus
TCTCACACACTTAGAATGGTAACCTCCTAACCCTCATCATCTTTAAGTCTTACACCTCAGGCTTGAAGAAATCATAAACAGCACACGTTGTCCTCTGAGCCTGGTGGGAAGAGCCCGGATGCTGACCTGGCTTCTCTTGGCTCCAAGACTCTGTGTCTTGACATTGTTACTCAAGTTGCCTGCCCTAGCCATTCTACATCTTTTTCTAGAAAAGGGAGGCAACCTTAGCCATCTGCTAGTGGGGGCTGAAAGATAAAGGCAGCAGGAAGTGAGATGCTTCACCCTGGAAAACAGCTAGATCCCTGAACCTAGAGCTGACCTCAGATGCTTATGCCAGGTGGGAGGTTTTGGTTCATTGGCTCATGATAATTTCACAGAAAATATCAGGGCTAAAAAATGAAATCACAAAAAAAAAAGAAAGAAAGAAAAGATATCACCCAGAGGAAGTGAAAATCCACATGACAGAAAGAAACACTGGCTGGATACAATGGTTGGAGAGCAATATGACAGAGACTGGGAATCCATATTTATTGTCTTCTATCCCTTGCATCCGGCCAGCCAAATTCCCATGGCAGACATCCTGCATCCCAGGAGCTAGGGGGCAGGAACCATGGGTGAGGAACCAAAGGCCAGGCTTCCGGACCCACAACACCAGGGAACCTTCTGCACATGGGAAGAGAGGAACATCAGAGTCCACGGGCAGGTGCCAACCCCAGCCCACCCCTTCTCCCTCTGTGACCTCCAGAAAGCTCTTGGCCTTTTCCAAACCCCAGCTTTTTCATTTCGAGCCGGAATAACCCATTTACTCAGGGTGGGATATGTACTGTGAGTACTGAATTAGGATGCTAATTTCAAAAGTCAGGCCAGGTGTCAGCTTCCTTTAAAGTTGCCCTCCTCCCTTTGCACTTCATCACCCCAGCTCCTAGAAGATCATGAACACCTTCAGAGCAGATCATTGCCCCAGGGACCCACCTGAGGAGTCAGTTCCACACCTTACCCCAGCTCAGCCCCACCAGACCCCCAGTGATGCAGAGAAGGCTCCCTAATTTGTGTGGCTTAGTGGCAGAGGCGTACCTTCTGAGGTCTGAACTCAGCCTTGCCAGTTCACAGCCTTTCAGCATCATAACCCCAAAAGGGAGTTGGAAAGGGGCCTGGCTTGTGAGCCTCATGACTGTTAGCATCACAAAAGCTGAGAGAACGCCACAGACCAGGACTGACTCAAGATGTGACAACTAAATACAGACTGGGATTTGAAGGAAGGGCATCAGCAGGAAAACCAAAGCAGTTTGCAAAGGGTGAGGAGTTTGTACCATTTACAGTAATGGTGTGAAGGGTCATCTCAGCTGTGACAAGTCTGATGCTTACCCTGGTAACGCAAGGCATAGAGAAACCCCATGATAGGCACGCAGGGGTTCGGTGCTATGTTGAGAACTGGTCTGTAATATAAAACCTATCGGGGCTGGAGATATGGCTCAGCAGTTAAGAGCACTGACTGCTCTTCCAGAGGACCAGGGTTCAATCCCCAGCTCCCACATGGCAGCCCACAACTGTCTGTGACTCCAGTTCCACGGGATCCAACACCCTCACACAGACATATATGAAGGCAAAAACACCAATACGTATAAAATAAATAAATTAAAAAAATCTATTCCAGTAAAATGTTTTTTAAAAGATATTATAAAGACCAGAAGGGGTGGCACCCACCTATAATGCCAGCACTTGAGGGGCAGACCCAAGAGGAGTTCAAGGCCAGTCTGGGCGAGGTGAGACTTTATCAAAAAAAAAAAAAAACAAATGAATTAAGTAAGTAAGTAAATAAATAAGAAAACCAAAGCAAAGCAAAACAACTAGACCTGGTAGTATAGACCTGTGATTTCATGACACAGGAGACTGAGGGTAGAAGGAAGGATGGAAAATGGAAGACCAGCCTGGGCTACACACTGAGTTAAAAGCCAGCCTGGACAACTAGTGAGACTCTATCTCAAAATAAAACAAGGGTTAGAAAGATAGCCCTGTGGTAGGGTGCTTGTCTTGCTTGGCGTAGTCAAGACTCTGGGTTTGATTCCTAATATGGCGAGGGGAGTGTTAGATTAAAACAAAAACAAAAAAGTTATGTATTCCTGTATGCCTCAGTGCTCAGAGTGCAAGCATGTCCCACCCCTTCCGGTGCTTGTCAGGGTGGTTTGGGGCTAGACCCAAATCCCCCGTGCAGTTTAGGAGTCCTCTCCCTTCATCCTCCAACGTGATTCTTGTTTGTTTCCCATTTGGACTCCACAGACCTGGTCAAGTCCAGGGTCTGGGTAGGTCATGACTGGGACAAAGGTGGAGTCACAAGCCAGGTGAGGGTAGACGCAGTGTGACTCCAGTATATTAGTGGCAAACCCGATCCTAAGAGGATAGAGGACCAGTCTCAAGGTAAGGGGGCCTGCCCCTGGTTCCCAGCCCATACAGTTCACAGTGTATCTCAGGACCCTGGGTGTGACTGGAGGGATAGACAGACTAGCACAGTGGTCCTCAACCTTCCAAATGCGTCAACCCTTTAATACAGGGCCTCATGCTGTGGTGACCCCTACCCACAAAACTATTTTGTTGCTACTCTATAACTGTAATTTTGCTACTGTTATTCATCGTAATGTAAATAACTGGTATACGGGATATCTGAGATGCAAGCCCTGTGAAAAGGTCATTTGTGAAAAGGTTGAGAACGGCTGGATTACAGGAGGCCAGGTTTACACCAAAACTCCCACCCAAGAGCACGTTCTGATCAATCAGCTCAGTTCAGTCTGGAAAGTGCAGCAGAAAGCAATGAGGGACAATCAGGTTTCGTTAGATTCTGCTTGCACTGCCCAGGTGGAGTGGGTAGGGAAGCAAGGAAGTTCAGTGAGTGGTGTGTGTGTGTGGGGGATATCCAGCCTGGCAACTGAAAACATCCAGATGCCACTGTGACCACCATTGTAAGAGCAGTGTGACCCTTAGTGGCCTTTGCAGTAACACCAGGGGGTCAGAACTACAAGTGAGCCAGTGCTGGCTCGGTAGATGGGAAACTCAGGGATAGGGTTCCGTAGGGGTTACACTTGCCAAAGCAGAGCCCAGGTCCCCTAGAGCTTATGGGAGCCGAAACCAGGTTCCCCACTAGCATGCCTTGTGCTTTCTAGGGTGCAGGGTGTCCCTTACACCCATGGGGAAACACATTTCCCTCATACAAACAGTAGATAACTATGCATTTGTTTAATTTGGTGTCCCACACATTTATTGAATCCAAGACAACAGATTCTGAACCTAAAGATATTCAGGGCAGTCAGGCGTGGTGGCTCATGACTGTAATCCTACCACTTTAGTGGAGGAGACAGGAGGATTGCTTTGAGTTTGAACCCAAGCTATGCAGCCACATAGTAAGTCATGTTCACAGAGAAGCATCGACTTGCACTCATGAGAAGTGGGTCCGGGGAGGCTTTCTGGAGGAGGTGAGGCCAGGCTTGAAGAAGTTTTCCTTCGGTAGTAGGTCTAGCCTAGCCGGTGATTGCTGACTTCCCTACTGAGGAAAAGGAGCCTCCAGAAGCCTATGGCAATCTCCTGCTCTGCAGCCCCCCTTTCTCCTCCCACAAACGCTTCAGCAAAGCGAGCTATTTAAAGGAACCCGGAGCTAATCCTCATGCTCAAGGAACATCTTTAAGTAAAGCTAATAATCGCTCCATGATGCAGCTGTGAGGTAATTCAGGCTCTCACAGTACAGCCTGGGGCTGAGCTGTTCTGCTCCCTACAAACCTGTCTTCACAGGGGAGGATGGGTTCTGGGTCAAGGATGGGAAAATGTGTAGTTTGGGGGGAGGGTTACCAGGGGCTGTGGGTGACAGCAAGGCAGGAGCAGAGTGGGAGCTTGAGTCTATAAGCAAGCCAGAGCCTGCAGGCTTGCAGAGAAGGGAGGGGGGGAGGGAATCGGATGGGACTGGGCTAACACTGGCTCAGTGCTTTCTGTCCCAAGACAGAAATTGTATCAGCCAAGAGGTTCCGCATCTTCCAGATACAAGGAACAAGAAAGGACTGGGCCCCTCTTCTCAGAATGGAAAATGGAGGTGCACAGCACAAACCAGCAACGCTCATTTTGTACTGCCCCATCCTCGGCTCCCCCAAACCCAGCCCTTCCACTGCTGTTCTTCACAGGCGAACAGCTCCTCTCTGCAGCCTCAGACCTTCCAGGGTTTGTTCACCTTGTGGTCTCACCATACGGCCTGATGCCAAGTAAACAGCAAGTGTTCAATTGCTTTGAGAAGAAACTAAAATCAGTTCATCTGATGGAAAAGCAAGTTAGAATGGAAAGGAAAATTAGTTCCTATTTATTTATTTATTGGTTTGTTTGTTTTTGAGATACTTCTTTTTTTTTTTTTTTGAGACAGGGTTTCTCTGAGCTTTTTGAGCCTATCCTGGAACTCACTCTGTAGACCAGGCTGGCCTCAAACTCAGAGATCTGTGTGCCTCTGCCTCCTGGGTGCTAGAGTTAAGGTGTGCACCATGACCGTTCAGTCTCTTAATTTAAAGCTGGTTAGTGAAGAGAGCGTGGGTGAGAAATCACACTTACTGAATCTCTCCTACACTTTGGCATCATGCTAATTTTATTTAAAATGATACTGTTTTATTATGTAAACATTATTATTTTTTAAACATAAGCTATTAAAAGTAGGGTAACATAAAAAACAATTCTAGTGCCAGGAGACGGTGATATATGCCTTTAATCCCAGCACTTAGGAGGCTGAGGCAGGAGGATCTTTAGAAGTTTGAGGTCAGCCTGGTTTACAGAGTAAGTTCCAGGACAGCCAAGGCTACAAAGAGAAACCCTGCCTCAAAAGACTGAATAGGGTGGGGGAGAAACTCTTTTCTTTGTCTCAGATGAGGCAACTCGCACAGAGTAGGAAAGGAATGTGTCCCTAGCTGGCCTGGAACTCACAAAGATCCACCTGCCTCTATCTCCTATGTTGGGCTGGGCAGGCTCACGCCACCCCAGCCTGGCTTGCAGTTTTATTTTAGTTTTGTTTACCGGAAGCAAGGTTTCATGTACTCAAGTAGCCAAGACCGGCCTGGAATTTAGGATTTTCTTACATTTTGTTGCTGTTGATGTTTTGTTTTTTTTTTAGTTATCACATGTATGTGTGTGTGTGTGTGTGTGTGTGTGTGTGTGTGTGTGTGTGTGTGTGTGTGTGTGTGTGTGTGTGGTGTGGGGATGGCCACGGTGCTAGCTGGTGCTGGGGGCAGAGTGTGCTTCAAAATGATTGTGGCTTCAGAAACTAGCATCAGGGTATGGCTTCACTGCAGACATGAAGAAAACCAGTCTCCTGAGGTTCTTGGGAGGTCTATACAGTATGGTGGCAGGGGTCAGTCTTGCAAACTCACAATACTAGTGATTACTGGCTAGTGTGTGTGTTTGCACATACACGTGACATGGTGCACAATGAAGGTTCGAGGACAGCCTGCAGGAGTAAGTGCTTTCCTTCCCCCTTTTCATGGGTTTCAGGGATCCATCCTGCCATTAGGAAGCCTGGCACAAGCCAACCAAGTGTCAGCAAACAGATGGACAAGAAGAGTCCAAGATGTGACAACCAGGAGCCTCCTGCTGTGTACACCAGAGGGGACATTATACCACAGAAAGATCCCAGGATCCGAAGCCAGACCATTGACAGTTTGGTTCCTGACCCGGCCATTCAGCAACTGTCATCTAAACAACTTGAGCCTCCATTCTACCCATCTGCAAAATGGGAACAGCCAAGGTTCCCCTATATGAGATACCCAACATAGATGCTGCGAATCAAACTCAGGTCCTTTGGAAGAGCAGTGTCCTATTTTGTTTCTCTGTTACTCTGATAAAATACAGGCCAAAAGCAACTTGAGAAGGAATGGGTTTATTTCCTCTTCCAGCTCCCAGGTCACAACCCAGGAGGGAAATCAGAGCAGGAACTAAAGGCAGGGACCTGGAGGTAATAACTGAAGAGAGACTGCAGACTAAGGCTACTTGTTCTCTTATACAACCCAAGGCCATCTGCCTGGGGTGGCTGCCCACAGTGGGCTGGACCTTCCTATATCAACCATTAAGCAAGATGTTGTCCCCACAGACAAGTCTCCAGGCCAATCTGATGGAGGCTAGTGAGCGTCCCCTTTTCTGGGTGACTCTTTGTGTCGAGTTGACAAAAACTGGCCAGCATAAGCAGCAAATACTCTTGACCACTGTGCGATCTCTCCAGCCCTTATTGGAGAGATTTGCAAAGTTGAGTTGTCAATACCTTCACCTCCTGAGTACTGGGGGATTTATAGGTGCATGCCATTGTGCCCGATTTTATGGGATGTTGGATATTGAGCCCAGGGCATTGTGCCAGCTATGGCTGCACCTTACCAACTGAACCACACCCCTAGCCCTGTATTCCTTTTTTTTTTTTTTTTTTTTTTTTTTTTTTTTTTTTTGGTTTTTCAAGACAGGGTTTCTCTGTGGCTTTGGAGCCTGCGCTGGAACTAGCTCTTGTAGACCAGGCTGGTCTCGAACTCACAAAGATCTGCCTGCCTCTACCTCCCAAGTGCTGGGATTAAAGGCAAGTTTTTTTTTTTTCTGTGTAGCCCTGGCTCTCCTAGAATTCACTTTGTAGACCAGGCTGGCCTCGAACTCACAGACATCACCTGCCTCTGGAGTGCTGTGATTAAAGGTGTGTGCCACCACCGCCCACCAAAAGATTTTATTTTAATGTTATGTGTGCGAGTGTTTTGTTCACATGTACCTCTGTTCACCATTGCATTCAAGAGCCTTTGGAGGCCAGAAGAGGGCATTGGGTCCCCCAGGACAGGAGTTACAGATGTTTGTGAGCTCTATGGGAGCTGGGAGCTGAACGCAGGTCCTAAGAGAGACACCTCTCTGGGCCCCAATAATTGCTTTTCCTTTTCTTAATGGAAAATGACAAAGAGGAGAACACACGAAGGGGTTCAATAAATGGAAGAATAAGCAAAAGCCTCCTTATATGATTCCTCCGTTCTTCGGAAGGGGGCCAACCGTCAGAGACACATCTGGGGCCATGTCTGGCAGAGCTGGCCCCTCAAGACTAGTCTCTTCTCTCCTGCATGGCCCCTTTACTTCCTTCTGACTACCCAAATACCACTCCCCTAAGGAGCTTCTTTAGCTTCCTTAGCTAATGTATTCGCAAACCAAATTAGGGGGACCCTGGCTCCAGGCAGGCCCCCAGTCTGCTTGCTCGACACAGGGAATTAGATACCATCTAGTGCTCAAATGCGATTAGGCCCACGGTCCCCGCCCCACATGCAAAAGCCCACTTTCTAATCAGTTTTATGAAGGGCCTCTGCAGATAGACACTAATGGTATTGAGCTGAGATCTTTCCAGTGAGCTTGCCTGAGTGAAGTCTGTGGAGATAAACCGTCCATGCTGGATTAAGGCAAAAGCCTGGTGCCAGCCTGTGTCCTTCCTCTTGCTATCCCCACTGCAGGAACACCAGCTACACCTTCTCTTCCTCATTCACACCTCACCCAGACCTGACTCCTCCTCACCTTGTCTCTGGTCATTTAACTGATGCCCACCAGAGACCCAGGAAGTGACCCAGTAACCAGAATGTTTTTTCCCCATATTCTTTTTGGTCTCATGATTATACCTGATGGCTATCTGCTGCCTCTGTGGCCTCAGACAAGAATTTGATTTTTCTGGCCTTGAAGCTGTGTAGCTGAAAACTGGGAATACGGACAACTGTGTAAGGAGATGGAATGTGCTGGAACAACCCCGCTCAGGCGAAATGATCTTGCTCTTCTCCCCTACAGGTTATATCAAACTCCTTCTCACTTCCTGGTGGCTCCTCAAAGCTGTCTGGTAACTGGAACTCAGGCATTCTGGAGATGTAAAGAGCCGCAGTCTGATACCGCATCATTGGAGATGGGCCCTGTCCTTGCCCGTGATTGACGGGGCCTGAGCTCCACGAGCTGTTAGCAGCTGGCTGAGAACTGGACTGCCAGGAGCCTGTGGTCCTCCATCCACAGTCACCCATGCTGTGGCTAGGCCAGTCAGAGTCCTGGGTTGCATACCCAGGCTAAGGAAGCTTTCAGGAGCTGTATTGCCTCTGGTGCCTGCTTGCAAGGCTATCAGGAGATCGAGAAGAATCTCTGCCCTTCTAGAAGCCCCACTTTTAGAACAACAAAGACCCCAGTCATGTCAACTGTAAGGGTTTTAGACCAAATATGAACCAGTGCCATATTAGTGCCACAGCCCTAATGACCCACAGGACCCAACTTTTGTCCTGAGCAGTCTATGGGACTGGAAGTTCATGGAACAACAAACAGTGCAGGATGTCTCCACTCTCCAAACCTGCTCATCTGTCTGTAGAACATAATGGCTTCTCTTTTGTTGTTTATTTTTCTTTCCATCTGAGTGTTCTATAGGCCCAGGTAATTTAAACTTGCTACATAGCTGAAAGTGACCTTGAACTCCTAATTCTCCTGTCTCAGTTTCCCAAGTGTCCTACAGTTTTAGGTATATATCACTACATAAGGCTCCCTCCCCCAAACAAGGGCTAAAGCACCCCAGGGTGAATTCAAACTTGATAAGGAGGCTAATCTTGAACTTGTGATCCTCCTGCTTCGACCTCCCAAGTTCAGGCTGAGTCACCACATTCAACTTAAACACTGCATTTGAAAACATGATGTAGAAGTGTCCATGTCTATGTATCATGTAGCTAGGTGGGCATACATGTGAGGAAAAGCTCCTGAAGAGACCAGAGGCATCGGGCCTCCTGGAGCAGGAGTTGTGTGTTGCCAGGATAGGTGCTGGGAACTCAACTTGGGTTCTCTGCAAAAGTAGTAAGTACTTGCTCTTCACTTCTCATGTCAGAGAAGGAAGGGTGTGGTTTTATCGAGGTGTCCCTTGAGGAGTGTTTTGAATAAAGAGAAGAAGCTATGTGAGGCTGGGAGAGGCACTAAGGGCAGGCAGGCAGCAGGGACGAGGCTCAAGGCCTTCCATGAATTAAGTGAGCTGAACATCAGAGCACAGTGGGAGCTTAGTCCAGCTGCCAGGCCCCAGGCTCCCCAGCCACTGGGTGCCCCTCAGACCCTCGAGGCTTCTCCTGCCAATCTTCCCCTTTGGGTTCTGTTTTCCCCACGTCTGGTCCTAGGCTCCCCAGGAAGAAGCAGGAGCAGTTTGTATGCTCCGCCCTCCTGGCCCAGTGCCTCTGGCCTAGGGATTTCTCTAGGGACCGAGATATGTAGGAAAAAATGCAACAAAATATGTTTAACCTTTCAATACGAGAAGAAAAAAATGTAAAATCCATTTTCCCCTTCCTTTTTCTTTGTTTTGTTTTTTTAAGATATGGTCTCACTCTGAAGCTCCAGTTGGTCCCAAACTCACAGCAATTCTGCTGCCTCATCCTCTCAAGGTGCTGGGATTATACATGTGTGCTACAACCTTTGGCCTCTGAGATTCTTCCTAAGAAAATTTAGCCTACAAATGGCACTCGGGTAGAAGAAGATATGTATACCTATGTCATCATCCAGAGCCTGTCTCAAAACAAAACAAAACAAAAAACAATCTGAGATGAGGGGCTCAGAAGACCCCACCCTCCATCAGTGAGGTTAACAGTTAATGGGGGGGGCAATATTTTCTACAATGATGCAGTAATTAGTAAGGTGCCATGCTGTTATAAATAACCCCCAACCCATGCTCCTGTAAGCAACTCTAATAAAACTGAAATAATAAATAAACCTGCCCTGGTATTGAACACCTGTAGCTCCATACTAGGGAGGTAGGGGAAGGAGGATCAGCAATTCAAGGTCACCATTCCTCCTTGGTGAATTCAAGGTCAGCCTGATTTATGAGACTCTGCCTTTAAAGATCATTAAAAAAAAAAAAAAAAGGTTCAGGACGTTCATGGTGACATGAAGAAGCCAGAGAGGTGGCTGGGTAGGGAAAATGGCTAAATTCTGTATGTAGCTTACATCCTGGCTACAATGGGCCTCCAGACACTCTGGGATTTCTGACTCTCTGTCTTATGAGTATGCTTCTCATAGAGGCCATGTACCTCTTCATTTTATTTTACTTATTCATTTATTTTCATTTTTACTTATGTATGAGTTGGGCGCTTGCAGAGGCTGGAGGCATTGGGCTTCCCTGGAACTGGAGTTAGAGGCAGTTATGAGCCAACAGACAGGCACAGGTGCTGAGCACTGAACTTGGCCCTTTGTGAGGGCAGTACACGCTTTTAACCTCTGAGCCATCTCTCCAGACCCATAGACCTCTTTTGATCAGGCCCAAGGTAAAGTCCCATTACTTCCTCAAGAGGAAACTGACATGAGACACCCTTGCTCCTACCCCAGGGTTGACCCAGCCTGGGGTACCTGACCCTACCAATTCTGAAAACTCCCTTTCCCCTCCCTCTGCTGAACAATTTAAGTTCTCCTTAACATTTCCCTCTCTTAGCTTGTTTAGGAGAATGGCGCACCTGAGTGTCCACGTCTGTTGGTATGTCCTCCTAAAGGCTTCCAGGAACCCCAGGTTCCCTTCTGCCTTCATGCTGGGTCATACATGCACACACACAACTCGATTACACATGCTCACACATACCGGCTCACATTCTCACATACACATGGCTCACACACATAACAAGCTTACATGCACACACAATTGCACACATTCATGTGCGCATGCATGCTAACGCACACACATGCTCCCATGCACACATGATGGAATGTCCTCATGCAAACCAGATTGTTCGGCATATGAGCAGAAAACATATTGGGTACTAGAGAGTAGCCAGACTTCGCTAAGATACATCCATTACTAGATCAAAACTACCCGCTCCTAATTAGCTGGCCTTCCTGCTTGTTGCCATGGGGTCCGCCTTCAAGAGCACTGGGCCGTCACATGGCTAATGAAACCAGAACTAAAAAAGATCTTTCACCAGCAAGACAGATGGCAACTCGGACCATTCTGTGCTCGTATTGTCCTTCTGGCAATTCCGCTGGATGTGGGAACACTGGGCCAGCATGCAGACTCTCCTCCCCAGCAGCCCTGGGCTTACACAACCCTGACCTCCTCTCCTGCCTTCCTTCTGCTACCGAAAGTCCTTGCTGTCAACAAGGGGCTTTCAGATTAACTGAGCCCCCCAAACAGTATGGCTGGGAGGTTCCTTGCTCTGCAAAGCTGCCCTTACACAGTAAGACCAGGGCAAGATGGGGTCCCATCATTGCTCTGAACTCACATAGGTCAGGATCTAAAGACTGATTTGCTACAAAATCCCACAGCCTCTCTGGGCCTGTTCATCTGTCAACTGGGACTCTGGTTCTAACCACAAAGGGTGACTGGGAAGATGAAAGAGATTGCATGTGCCAGCTAAGAACTCGGCACTGGGGAAGCACCTGGCAAGTGCCAGTACGAGCTTATCCTTGTGATCCCAGCAGCTGGGGGTGGAGGTGGGAAGCTGGGGGAGCCGCTGAACGCTCTAGGCCAGCCTGGACTACACTGTGAGACTTGGTTATAGAAACCAAAAGCAACTCTGAGAAATTCTCTTGGGGTCCTTTCTAGATTCCCTCTGGCCACAAGGGTACCTGGAAGCTTCAGTTGCACAGTGCGCTTGGTCATGAGCTGGCGCAGCAGAGCAGAAAGCATGGAGGAGAGAGGCCAGAGGCCAAATATTACAGACAGAGGGGGGCTCTGTGCAACACCTAGTACGCATGCACGTTCTCAGAGCTAGTGGCCCCAGTATACTGTGCCTTGGACCCAGCTTCATGGGAACTTAACACACCCCTTCACCCAAAATACACCAGGATCAAATAAATATAGCAGTTTGGAGTGAATAACTCAAACAGGTTTCTTTACTGCAGAATTTTTCAAAATTCTTGAATATACTACCAGGGCCTGGAAAGCATAAGGCAGAGTTATGGCATATAGTATACAGTGTTTTCCAAATGCATTTAACTACTGATATCTTTATTTTATATGTAAATGTATAAATATAAATGTCAACTGGTCCATAGGGAGCCAAAATACTTTGTTCAGGCATCTTTCTAGACATCTCTTTGAGGATTTTAGTGGAGGAGATTAAAATTCTGACTGTCAAGTGAAAGCAGGCTGCCCTCCCTAGTGTTGGTGGGCCTTGTTCAGTCAGCTGGAGGCCCAGCCCAGAAAGGCAGTTCCCAACTGGGAGAAGGATCAGAGCCCGGCCAGAGAAGCTAGGCCTCCGAGGACACTGGACACAGGTACGTACGTGTTCCTACATCTTTGCTTTCTGTTCCCAGGCTCCCGACTGAGCCTTGAGACCTGGCTTGCAACTACCTAGCTTGGGTCAGGGGAAACCTCCCCCCCCCCGCCCTCTCTCCACCTTTCAATCTCACGGGACATAACCTGCTCCATCCACTGTCGACCAACTTGGCCCCTAATCCAGGGATGGCACTGTAACAACATTAAAGGGGTCAGGTGTCCACACAGCCATGCCAGTTACATGTACAAATAAGGAAGATGCTTTGCTCAGTTAGCTTTAATTGCCAACTTGACACAGCCTAGAGCTGCCGCAGGGCAAAACGTCCAATGAAGACTCCCCTAGATCAGACTGACCCGTTGGCATGTCTGTGGGGGACTGTCTTGATTATTAAATGATGCAAGAGGCCACAGTCCACTGTGGGGGGGTACCATACCTAGGCAAGTGGTCTGAGTGGTAATAAGAAAATTATCTTCCAGGTTCCTACCTTGAGTTCCTGCCCTGACTTCCCTTGGTGACGTGATGAAGCCTGGAAGGAAAAGCCAGTAAAACCCTCTCTTCCCCAGGTTGTTTTTGATCAGTGTTTCAACACATTGACAGAATGAAACTAGAACAATTAGAACAATGGTCATCCCAGCTGAAGTGAGTTCTGGAAGATTCATCGGCTTCAACATGTCTCCCCTGTTCTCAAGGCTGCAGGCCGGTATCTGAGGTCGTCTTCCAGGCTTGCTTCATTCTTATTCCAAACTCTACCTCTCCAAATGATTTTTTTCCCTAGGTTTTCCAGAAGGATAAGATCAGCATAGGGTAACACAAGAAAAGGGGAGAGAGTTGCCCACTCAGGGGTTCCACTACTAGGCTAATTCTCAAGGGCAGAGGATGGGCCTAGCGCAGCCTCTGCGGTGTCTTGTTCCCTCCGTCTTCAGTGAGGTTCTGGCAAGCTCCAACTCATTTGGTCCTCCAGGCTAAAGCAGTATGGGTTCTGCCGGGCAACCGGCAGGCATGGCTGCTAAGATGAGAAAGTTATAGACACCTTGCTCGGCCATCGCTGATTCTGCGTGGAACGGGACGGAACCTGACCAGTGGCTGCCACAGTGACTCGAGTTCCCTCAGAGACTTACATGAACTCCCGCTGAGTTTACAACACGGAGCAGGGACAGCTGGTCTGGGGCATCAGGCTGTGACTGTGAAGTCAGGAGACCCATTGTGACAAGGGATATTTATATACCTGGGGAGTGTGGTCCCCTTCAAAACGGTCACCTTGGACATCTCCGTTCCCAGCAATGCTGCCTTTGGTCACATTCTTACTTCTTTTGGGAACTGCCTTTGAGGGTCAAATACACTGAGAAAGAGTCAGAACCTCACTTTCTCTGTCGTCACCCACCTAATTCCCCAGCCTACCTTCTAAGTGACCTTGGCTGTCCCCCAAAGAAAATATTCCACATTAATGGGAGTGATGTTGACTGCGGGTGTAACAAACAGGGAACATGGGGGAAGGAGGAAGGAAGGAAGGGAAGAAGGGAGGGAGGGAGGGAGGGAGGGAGGGAGGGAGGGAGGGAGGGAGGGAGGGGCTGTTAGAACCCACGTCCTGGGGCGAAGAACACCTTACCCACGCCTGCTTTGTCTCCTTGGCTCTTGTATGAGCTGGCTGCTATACCCACTCTGCAGAAGAGACCAAAATGCCCAGAGTGAAAACCTGTCTAAGAGCCAGGGCTCCCAGGAGGCCTTGTACCCCATGCTTTCTTTGCGTTGCCCAAAGCCAGTCACCTGTCTAAACAAAGGTTTCACACTGGATTGAAGAACAATCAAGGCACGATGGTACTTGCCTGTAATTCTAACACTTGGGAAGTAAAGGAAGGAGGATTGCCTAGAGTTCAGTACCAGCCTGGACTACATAGCAAGACTCTTGTTTCAAAAACCAACAAAAATATCAATCAATCCACCCATAAACTGTCTCGTCCTGTACCTTTAAACTCCACCACGATGACTAGTCCCTTCTTCCATGCTGGCATCTGCCATTTAGGCACACCTGGGAAGAGGCAAACTGGGGCCAGGGGCCTGTACAAAATACAGGAACATCTAGTGTACCAGACTCAAGCCTGAGTCTCACTCTGTGGTATAATACTGAGCAACCCCCAGCCAGTCGAATCTCTCCAGGCTTTAGTCGCAACATCTGGAAACAACGAACAGAGGACCTTCTGCCTCATGAGTTGTTGCAAGGGCTCCATGGGTACATTTATCTGGCGCCCACAGCAGCTGCCATGAAGGTGATGTCTAAGACTGTCACTCCCTAGGAAAAGGCACTGTCCCTTGCCTAGGAAGACAAGAGTGAAAAGGTAATCAGGCTGTAAGCAGCAAAACAGAGACACCCCCCCCCCAATCTCCGGATGGCCTCGGGACTCTGGTGGGGAAAATGTCAACAGAAGGAGGTAAGATGCGGCTCAGTTGGCAGTGTGCTCCAGTGGCAGCATGCATGAAGGGCAAAGCATGCACCAGAACCTCATAACCTGGTGGCACATGCCTATAATCCCAGTACTTGGGAGGTAGAAGCAAGGAAATCTGAGGTCAAAGTCTAAGTAGGCTACACAGTGTGTCTGAGGAGAGCCCGGGAAACACAAAACCCTGACTCATAAAAGAAAGAAAACAGGCTGTTGAGATGACTCAGTTAGTGAACGCCCTTGCCACCAAACCTGGTGACTCGAGTTCCATCCCCAACTTCCACACGTGGACTGAGGCATGGGCACCCGACACACAAATGAGTGAGTATCATAAAAAATTGAGGGGGTGGATACAAGGAGTCATTTGTCGTCCACAGGTGCACCCCGCATGGCAGACTACAGACCTGGAGTCAGAACCTTTAAATGTCAAAACATTTTTTAAAAATTTAAACCATTATTTTGACTTAGTGTAAAAGATTTTACTTAGTGTAAAAAACACACGTGCGCGCACACACACGCATGCATGCACATGAATACAGAAGCCAGAAGAGGGCATTAGATCCCTTGAAGCTGGAGTTTGGTAGGCAGGTTGTTCTTGGAGCAAAACTCAGATCCTCTGGAAGAGCAACAAGCATTCCTAAGCACAGAGCCATCTCTCCAGTCCCAACCGTGCTGTGCTTTTTATCAGTTTTGTGCCTTTGGGGCCACTACTGCATCTCCCAACTTCCTCATTCACATGAGGAAAGCGTATGTGCACAGCAGAGGGAGTCAGGGCAGAAAGTGGTAAAGTGTGCTGCGGTGTGCCTGGCACAGAGTGAGATGCAGACCTGTGCTGGCTCCCACGCTTACAGAGACAAATGTCCAACAAGCACAGGCTGGCTGAGGAGGTACTGCCCACATGTGAAAGACTGGGAGTGAAACAGTGAGAAGAGGAGCCAGGGTTAAATGAGCTCCCTCAATTGTCCCTACCGCTCTGCCACAGGGTAACGTGGATAGGCAGGGCTACCCACTCGTTTAGTTCTCCTTTGAGACAGGGTCTCACACACCCTAGGCTTTTCTCCAACTTGAGGTGTTGCAGAAGATGACCTTGAACTTCTGATCCTCTTGTCTCCACACCCCAAGAGCTGGGACTTAAGGCACATGTTACCTTGCTAGCTTAGAGGCCCTTTTCTGAACACTAAGCATCCAGCTGAGTCAACGGCCCTCTGTTTGGCCTCCAGTTCCTTCCTTCCTTCCTTTCTTCCTTCCTTTCTTCCCCCTCCCCCACAACAGTTTGTTTTCAAGTCCGGGCCCTACTGGTTAATCCAGACTGGCTTTGAACTCTTACCAGTCCTTCTACCACAGGGTGCTGAGTGCTAGGATGATAGGAACGCATCACTAGTATGCCCAGACAACTTTGGCTTTCTTAACATAAAGAAAACAGAGATCCCAGACTACAGTGGAGATTCTCAGGACCAGGGTCAGACTCCATCCATCTACATGGCACCCAGGTGACTTATGGCCTGCACTTGGTCAGTCTGTTGGGGAAGGATGAGCTAGACAAGGAAACCTTGAGTGGGAGATTAGGGTCCCTGTTGTTCAGTGTGTAAACTGGCCAGCTAGATATAATGAATAAGTCTTGGGCTTCAGATCACACTCTAGAAGCCCCCTTTGGGGGACCCACACATAGTTCTGGAGGTGCTTATATAGTCATAACCTTAATGCCAAGGTCTTGTCAAGGGAATAACAATGGAATTTCACCAGCCAGGGCTCTCCTTGATGCATCCTCACCTGGGGAATTGATGTTAGAAGACACAGAAAAAGCAGATGGTATTTTCCAGGGTCCTGACCTACCATGGAGAGGTATCCAAGGCCTCATTCATGTCCTTCTCTGCCACAGTTGGTGCTGGGAGGCTAGCAAAGGATGACAAGAGCCCACAGAGACACAAGATTAATGGCATTTGAGGCAGATGATCTGCTGTTCCTTGCCAGCTCCCATGGCCCAGCCAGGCTCTGTGAGCATTTATTGTAACAAGCGCCTGGCAGGTAGGCTAGCCCTTACCAAGTAGACAGAGCCGGTCCCTGCAGCCATCCACTGTCAGTGCCCTGCCCTAAGACCCAAGCCTTTGATTCAGCCCCCACCCCACCAGGCTTTGCCATGGGAAAGCAGAAGGACCAACTTGGAAAGCGGAGAGAACAATGGAGCAAGGACAGGCAAAGCTTCCGCGTCTCTGCTCTCCCAGTCCTGGCCACATGGACCAGCCTGAGATTGCACCTGTGACATCTCCAGATGCCCCAGTCTTCGGAACAGCCACAGGCTTTCTCAGGGGTCCCACACCCCCTTCCTGCGCAGTTTGTGCATGTGAGGACTGGTCCATGCCAACCACCGTAAGATGTGATAGACAGGGTGCCTTCATAGCTATTGCAGAACATGGTTTCATTTCGGACCAGATTCCATAGATCCTCGTGTCACCTGGGCAAGCCCTTCCTCCTTTGTACTCTGTAAGGCAGGGCAGGGTTTCCCACTTAGAGTCAGGAGCCTAAGAGCAAATCTCCAGCACTCAGCTGTTCCCTCCCCTCCACTGCCCCCAAACCTGAGCAAGCCCTCAGAGCCTGAAGGTCCCAACACCTCCTCAGAAGGCTTCTCTTTCTCTGCCAGCCAGCGAATACCCAGCTTGGCCCCAGCATGGTTCTTACCCCTGAGCACTGGGGCTCTCAGCAGTATGAGCAAGCCAGGGTGCCCCTCCTTTCCCCTCCCAGTAGATTAACAACTTCAGGAACCCCTCAACTAGTACAAGAGCAGAAAGCACACCAAGCTTTGAACTTGAATGGCAGGGAGGGTACCTGCAGAAACAAACACAGTAGCCTTCAGGGAATTTGGGCACATGTCAGTGATGGCCGCTCTCATCGAATGAACAGACCCTGGTTCCTCAGCCTCTCAACACTCTCAAGGCCTCAGAGGCTCAACCCCCTCTTCTCCCTGTTTTATGTGTCTTGTGACTGAGGAAAAAAATGAGCCTTGGATCTCGCCCATCCTCTCCATCAGGCCCTCGTGGTCAGTGAACAACCAGTGTAGCGCTACAGCAGACCGTGAGCCGTTCAGCCTAAGGAAACACCCTTAAATGTATCCTATTCATTAGTGGCCCTCCCATCCTGGCCCTGCGCTTTGATTCACATATAGTTCAGACCTAGGCAGGCCCCAGAGTTGCTCAGAGAAAGACAAGACTCTTAGGAGGAGTGGGAAGTTGGGACAGACTTTCCAAGGCTGCCCATTCTAGACACAGTCACTTCCAGGGGCATGGGTCTATGAGCCCAGAGTTAAAAACAGAGATCACAGTAAGCGGCCAGATGCACCTTCAGACCTGTGTATAGGGGTAGCTGGAACCATTACCCGGAGTCCATAGGTTCCCAGTTAGCTAACTATCGGAGGTGAGCTGGGCTGAGGCTGGGTAGGGATTGTCTGGGAGTGACCTAGCTATGTCAGATAACTTCAGAGCAAGGACCCTTAAAGGCCAGAGCTGGCTGGGGCCTGAGGAGCCCGATGAGAAAGAGCCAGAGGTCTCTTGCCTTTGCTCAGTTTCCTTTGCCTGAGTGGCTACAGCCTTGGTCTTTCAACTTCCCACTCTGCTGTGACAGCCCAAGAAACAAGAGCACCTCAACCCAGTCCAGCCCAGGGCACTCACTGCTCATGCGTCACTTGAAACTGCTTCAGACATATCTCCTCTTCCCAATACCAAGGGAGCCCCTGCGTGCCAGGGCACAATTTCTGCGTCCCACACTCGCAGAGAGGACAGGGGTCTTTGCAGAGCTTCAATGTGCCCACGGCCATCTGCCGACCTTACCTGCTCATGCAGGTTGGCTGCACTTGATGTCAGCTCCACTCTGCCCCGACCTCATCTGCGCCTGCCCCTTTGCCCGCTCCACAGTCTTGTTGCAGCCCTAACCTCAAAGCGTCCTAGGCCCACAATCCTCCTAGGGCACAATCCTCTAGTCCACCAGGGCTGTTCCCCTGGGCCACTCAGCATTTTCTGCTTTCTGCTCCGAGCTACTCAAGTTCAACAATGACGTGGGCAAGAGGGTCGGAGGGGAAAAAGCAACGATCCACTGATTCCAGATATGAAATGCACATTCCTCTATCTGGGAAGTCTCCTGTTGTTCTGGGATTCGGATATGTCCAGAACAATGAGGAGTAAAAGAAAGATGAGTCAACGCTTATTGAGCATTTACTGTGTACCAGTCTCTGCTTAAGCTCTTTATGTTTGCCCGGTTTTAGTTGATCCAGCACTACGAAGAGGCACACCGCAGAAAAGAAATCGGAGGCTCAGATTCCAGGTCAAACCATTTTATCCAGAGCCACAGAACAGGATGCAACGGAGCCAGGCAGTACATTGGTACCCACCGCTGAACATGTGTAGGAGTGAGGGGAGGCATTGATGGACTCATAGTATTTTCCAGTTTCCGTGCTGTCCCATGTCAAGCTATCGGTGGGTCAATTCTGAGGAGTTAAAGGGGCCACACATTGCTACCGTACAGTATGTCTTTTGGCAGGCTCAGGAATGGCTACCTGATTCAAACACTGAAAGCCAAGTGTCCCACAGCCCGGGGAAGGGATGAGCTTTGTGTAATGATTTTTGGTTTTATTATGGTGTACTGTGTTCCTCATTTATAATCAACTTCATGCTCAATAGTGACTCTGTTTAACAATCATCTTAATGCAACCTGAAAATTTAACAACGGACTTTGCGTCTCCGGCACCTGGAGCTAGCTTTCCTTTCAGCTACAGAACTAGCTGCTTCCCAGGGGGTGTGCCTACTTCCAGCCACGCCCTCATGCTCCTTGCTCAGCTTGAGCAGCAGGCGCGGAGGAGCTGAGCCAGTCTCGGTCAACACTACCCGCATGGCTCTCTTCCTCCCTTTTCCATCTCCGAGGCTCCCCTCTCCTCACTTCTAGTCTCCCTATCATCCTCAAAAGACTCTTATTAAAGCACCTACTCTATGCCAGGATTGCAACCCTGGGCCAGAGGGCAGCTCCGAGGAGAGAGGTTCAGCCTCTAAGGGGTGTAAGAGATGGCGTCCCAAAGACGGGGTGTGTGTGGGGGAATACCCGGACAGGGTTTCACAGGCTACAACGAAGCTCTCAAGAATGGGAAAGGCCCTCTAGGAAGGAGCAGATCTCCAGCGTGTATTTGGATGAGAGTTTTTCAACTATCTGTGGGCATTAGACAATGAATGGAGATGGAAAGGAACTGAAGATGCTCTCAGTGTCTTGCTGGGAGTGAATCCCTGGGTCACTAGATGGGGGCAGGGGGGGGCACAGGGATGGCAGGGTGGAGTGCCATTGTTACACTGGGTCTGTGCGCTCCTGGGAGGCACAAGTGGGATTCAAATCAGGTTCCAGGATCACACACAGATTCAGATGTGGGAGCTGATGGAGAATGGGTGACGCAGAGATGACAATGGGAGGCACGAGAAGAGAGAAACACAGGCCACAAAGACAGGAGTCTCCCCAGAATGCCCTTATGAAGCTTGAGGAAGGGCAGCGTGCAAGGGTTGAAACAGTGACTTAATGTCCGCTTATGTAGCGGTGAAATAAGATTTTCCAGGCTGTTATGAGCAAGCAGTGATTTAGTGTGTGAAATATTTTTAGGAAAATTTTAGCAAGCACCCAATAAATGCCAGGCATTGGGATTGTTACTATTATTATTAAGATCATCCATGGTGACTCTGAATCCACCGTCAGGCTCTGCACCTGGCCGTGATGCTTCTGCATATTCAGCAGCCAGAGGGCATTCCTCAGAATAAGTGGGGCTGGAACACTTGCCAGCCTGTCTGAAGGTCAGGCAAGCCGCAGAGGCAGTGAGTGTGTCCCGCCGGCTGTGTGTGTGTGTGTGTGTGCGCGCGCGCGCGCGTGGGTGCGTGTGCTAGGGGAAGGCACTACACAGCCATGTGCTACAGAGCCTGCACCACGGCTTAAAAGGAGAACTAGAAGCTAGCGCTGTGCTGTCTGTGATTCTGGCTTCTGAGGCGTCCATATGCCCTTCCTTTGGGCTCTAGAAAGGCCCCGCTGTTCACAAGCTGCAGAGTCGGAGAAGGCCTGTAGGGGGCTCTAGAGCCCTTTAGTTCCCGGTATTCTGGCGGCAAGGAGACCCCATGTAAAACAATGCTGTGCTTCCTAGCTCTGAGAAGTGAGTGAGGAGCAGCTGGGGTTAGCAGGTATCCTGCCAGCAAGCCTGGTTTATCTGCACCCCTCCCCCAGCTGGACCTCTTTAGATTTGATCCCTGGTCCCCTCTGCTCCCAATGTGACACTGACGCGAGCGGGTTTCCCACAGCCTCTTAACAGTGTTCTCCTTAGAGAGACAGGGGACAGCATCTTTCTTGGCCCTTTAGGTAGGACAAGGGTCCCTTCTCATTCCCTGAGCGTCAGGTTCTTGCTTTGTCCAACATGTTTGGGGGTGGGGAGGAGACACCAGGCAAATATGGTTCCTCGAAACGATTTTTGCCTCTGCTTCTTCCTAAAGCAAAATTCAACAGCTGTGGACTTATTTACACAATCGCAATTCCGTTGACACATACCAGAGAGCAGAGCTCACTTCTACCCATTAACCCCTGAGGCTATCTCTGGCCTAACCAGTTAATATTGGCAAAATGCTGAAGGTGGTCACTTAATACTTTGAGGGGCCAGAAAGATGGCTCAGCCATTAAGGGTGCCTGCTGCCAAACCAGTGGACCTGAGTTTGATCCCAGGAGACTCACAGGACAGAACCAACTCATTCATGTTATCTGATCACATGGTTCCATGGCACATGCAGGGCGCGTGTGTGCATGCGCGTGTGCGTGTGTGTGTGTGTGTGCGCACACACACACACACACTGAAACACAAAATAAATGAATAAAATGTAATTAAAATAATTTGGGCTAAATGTAGTATTGCATGAGTATAATGCAAGCATTTCAGATATGGAGACAGGAGGATGAAGTTCAAAGTCATCATTAACTACATAGTGAGTTCCAGGCCAACCTGGGCTATGTGAGACTCTGTCACAAAACACCAAAAATAAATTAAACAAATCAATAAATTGAAAAAATGGAACCTTTTTCCCCAACACCCTCCTCCTTGTCCCCCAAGCCCTAAACAAATACCTGGTCTTTGGGACTTTGCCAAAGCAACAATGACAATAGCAATAATGATATGGCGAATATAATAATATGTTATGCAATGAGACAAATTTAAGATTTACTGAATATTGCAGGTGATTTACACTAAAAAGAAAAATCATTGTTTATCTAAAATTACACCTAACCGGGCATTCTCTATTTCATCAAGCAGCTCTATGCAGGAAGCTGAGAATATACACGCTCATTCAGAGGAAAATTTCCTATTCATCAACCCCACCCCCTTTGCTAATCCTTTCTTTAATCCTCTGTGTTACACATACAGAAATCCAAGCCACAGAGATTACATTAAGCCATGTCCAGTTCAGGCACCCTGCTTTCATTAACACTGAACATTTGCAGCATGCCTACTACACGCCTGCTAAATGCCTGGCACTTGTCAACGACTCAGTTTGATCGCCAAGAGAGGTAGACAATATTTGCAGAAAGAAAGAACGAAATTTCTGCAAAAATCATGAATCATGGGTGTGGTGGTGCATGGTCATGAATCATGGGTGTGGTGGTGCATGCCTTTAATTTCAGCACTCTGAAGGCAGAGGCAGGTGGATCTCTGTGTTGAGGCCAGCCTCTCTACAGAGCAGATTCCAGGCCAACTAGTGAGACCTGTCTCAAAAGAAACAAATACGAACAAACACATAAAACCCCACAGAGATCCACGAATTTGATTTTCAAAGGCACGCACATTTCTAGCTAGTCACTTTCTGAGGATGAGAGGAGAGAAACCAGGAAGATTCTGCATCATCAATAAACAAGCAAGGCCACAGTTGTGGCTGTTTGTGTACGTGCTATTTACATTGGGAAATATCTTCATTTTACCCAGTTGCCTCTGGAATCAGCACAGCATTGTGGCACATGAAGAGAGGAAGCCCCCATCAGTCAACAGCTAACTCATTTTCTACGAAGGCAGGCAGGCAGGCTCAGGCCACCCCTGAACAGTCAGTGACAACACCAACACCAACACACAGATTCCAAATGTTCCCTGGAAGAAAAACAAAACAAAACACCCTTTCCCCTAATTTTTCTTAAATTCAACAAGACTGGTTGGTTTTTATTATTCATGAATTAGTTTTTTTTTTTTTTAAAAAAAAAAAAACCAAAAACCTCTGAGCCCAACAAGGGAATTGCAGCTATAGAATGTCTTACTGACGGAGAAGAGAAGCAGATTTAAGTCTGAATGGCACAGCTACCCTTGCTTGCATTTCCAGAGGGGAATGTTTTTATTTGCTAAATCAGTTACCAATCAATTCGTAATCCAATACTTCGATTTTATTTTCTTGGGGGGAGGGGTGTCTGAGTAAGAAGCTGAGTAATAATGATGCTAAGATGTTCAAAACGTTGCAGACATCAGGCTCCCTGGCATGTGAGAGGAGGCAGAGCTGTGTCTCATTTTCCAAAGTGCACGTGCGAGCACACACAAAAGCAAATAAGAGAGAGAATATAACTGTGGCATTGTAGTAGGGTACAGGAGTAACTCAGAGGCACCTGGGAGGTCAGCTCCCTGCCAGCTAGGACAAGAGCCTGGCAGGAATAGAATGTCCAGGAAGGTGACCCAGGCTTGAGAGGTGACTTGGCTCATCTCATGCCATCCTCCAAGATGCTCCGCATGAAAGTATCACCCCCTTGTCCTCCAAAGGCCCCCGTCTGCAAACATCTGAGACTGTAGCCAGAAGAACCATGCCATGATGGCATGAAAGGCGGAACAAGCAGGGGCCGCTGATGCAGTGGAGGCGCTGAACCAACATCCTTAATGAGAGACACTTCTCCTTCCTGCATATCTCTGGAACTGGGGACCTGTGGTTAACACCAGATTCTCCTCCACCTGCCTACTCATCTCTGGACACTGGACTGTTTTTGCTCTGTGATGAATTCAAATACACAAGCCCGAGGCCTTTGAGTATTTACCTTCCCGCAAATATAGCTATGTTCCCAGGCAAAATGTGACCCTTCTCCGGATACTGTGAGAAAAATGGTCATGAGACTCGCTTGGCACTCTGGGGGAAGGAAAAAGTGACAGCTATTGCTGTCTTTCTCATAGTCACTCCAGCCACCACCTTATGGCTATTATTTCTGGAAAAGCAGTGTTCTTTCTGACAGAGCTTGTTAGCCTTACTGGTTAGGTGGACGGCTGACGAAGAGTCAGGCAGAACGGAGGGGGCTAAATACTGCTCTGTGCACACTGGAGAGCCGGTTTACTACTAACGATGTTCCCTAAGATAGATTAGGAAAACGGAAACAAGCGTACAGACAAGCTTACTTACTCAGTTGCCCCAGGATCCTAAACAAGAGCACCCAGGACCAGGCAGCGAGACAGGGGCAGATTTGAAAACTGAAGAGTTTCCTTCTCTGAAGAGTTTACCATTTCCTGTTACCTCCATCCATACCCTATCACCTGGTTCCCCAGGTAACAGACACAGTCAGGGTGAATGAAATATGAATCCCCGGTCTTTTTTCCACTCTTCTTGCTGTTTCCACTGGAGCAGGTGAGGAGGTGAGCAGAGGGACGGTGGAGGATAAAGGGATGGATGGCTGAACCAGAGCAGAGCGGAGGATGGTACTCGGGGTTGCACTGTACCTGTCCAAACCCTGGGCCACTCGAACACATCGAACACACGCTTGCACACACTGAGACATGTGTGCATAGTCAGATCCACATACCTACAGTCCCCCCCCACCCCCACCAAACGTGAAATTAAAACAGGATAGCAGACAAGGACACGCTGTACCAAGCTGGAATGAAAACAGAGGGATGATGAGTGAAGGCAGAAGATGAGGCTGAATTGTATAAGGTATGAGAAAAACGCCATCTAAGACATCTGCCTTCCCGTTCCTCCCCAGAACGTGTCCCTAGGACCCTATAACCTTGTTCTCTGCCCTTCAGAAGCCAAGAGCACAGGGAAAGCGGGTGCTCAAAACCACCTTTCTAGTTCTTTCTTCCTCTCTCTCATTCTCTTTAACATAGATCTTGCGCTTTCTTTTTAACATAGATCTCACATAGCTCAGGATAGCCTCCAACTCAGTATGTAGCTGAGGATAACCTTGAACCCCTGATCTTCCTCCCATTACAAGTGTTGGGACTGTAGGCATGCACTGTCACCAGCTTTATGTATCTACTTTAAAGCACAGTTAGGTTACAAAAAAAAAATACTCAAACCAGAAATCTAAACAAAGTGAATTAGCGAAAGAATAATAGTTCTAAAACCAATGTGTAAACTCCGGTTAATTTGGGCAATTGAAAATTAAAGAGTCAAGTGAAAAGAACACTTTGTATTTCAGACCTGAAACTCTGGGGCAGTGGTGCCCAGTGTGATCCTGGTGTGTCTGTCACCTTCGCTGTTTTAAATGCCTTGTTTTAGTAAAACACTGGTCATCGCCAGCCAGCTAGCTGCTGCTGTAATCGGCCAGAAAGGAACACGCTATACTTCTAAACAGAAAATTGATCTCATCTGAAACCAAATGATAAAAACAAACCCAATCAGAGTTTGTGCAACTAGCCTGTGACCCTTGAATAAGATGACGTTGAAGAATAAAATAACATTTTCTAGAAAACCATTCCCTGAAATGTCTTCACCCTGGGGCAAAGATGAATGATAGCAGGGAATAAAAAATTTGGGGGTCTTAAAGAAAAAGGAAAGAAATTAATTTTTAAGATAAAAATCTATGCATGTTTAAAAATACAACAAAATGAAGGTTTTATACACACACACACACACATAGTCGCCTTTAGAAAAACTTTAGATTTAACTAATTTTAATTCTCACTGGGACAATCCTAATTTTAAGATGTTCAGCTGACAAACCCCCCCCCCCCCCCCCGCACCTTATCAGATCCCATATAGGAAGGGCAGATGAGCCACACCTATTTTCTCAACTTAAGAAGCCATCTGACCCTTTCAACTCCAGCTTGATGGAGTGGCTATCCAGGGACAGCAGAGGACATGGGAGGCCTGGAGCAGAATGGCCCAAGTACTCAAGTGTTCCTCCAAATGTGGAGGAAAAGGCCTGCCTTCGCTCTCTCTCTCTCTCTCCTGGGTCTGCCCCAGTCCAGCCCAGGTGGAAGACAGAAAACAGGCCTTGGAGAAAAACTAGAATCCTTTGTGCCACAGGAAGACCAGCCAGTAGGTTCCCTCTGTGATCCCTTCCCTACTCTGGATCAACTTCAAGGTGAGAGTTTCTACTGGAATGTGGCCAGGCCTGATCTCAGCTCAGGCAAGCAGCGGGCAGGCAGCCTTTTGTACACTGTCACTCATGTTAAAGGGTTGGGGGGGGCTTGCACACACCGGCACATACAGTCGCTCCAGAGCAGAATGACCCAGGACCGGATGTAGCGCCTGATGGTATCACAAAAGGACTTGACACTTCTTTACCCCAGTACTTATAAATTAAAATCCCCTTAAGATCCTCTCTGATTTTAATCCTGACCAAGGCAGAAAGGCAGAGAGAGAGAGAACACTCATAGGAGGGGGAGAAGCCCAGGTCCCTCCATGTGTCCACACTTGTACCATGTTTGGTGTCTGACTCTCCACAAATCTCCTCCAAGCAGGATGGCCAGAAGCTGGGCAGCCTTGCAGAGCACACACTCACTCACTCAGAGCTCAGATCCCGGGGATGCACTCACAAGAGGCAGGGTGGATACAAGCCCCTGCTCCTGAGCCCATAGTGCTTTGGGCAGAAGTCATCCAGAGCTCATGACTCCCAGAGCCACCGGGCCAACCAGCCTGCAGTCAGAGGCTCCTATCACACCGGTCCCAGGGTGGCCAGGAGATGAGGAAGGAAATGCCCCCAGCAGACAAGAGAACTGAGAGTCACTAACCCAGTGTCCTAGGGAAGAAAAATCTCTAAGTACCAACCTCTTCTATTAATTGCCCTGAGAGCCTTGCCCAGAGGAAGGGGTCTGGTCCCTGCACAGCTCTGCTGTTGTCAGTGAAGGACCAGTGGGCCTCACTGTTGGCAAGAGACAGGCTGGTCCTTCGAGGGTTAATCTGCTGGGCCAGCTTATCACAGGGGTCACTGAGATGGGCAGAGACCAGTTGAGCATCCCAGTCCCCCATGGCTGGTCTGCTAATTACATTTGCAATTATAAGCACCACAGCCTCCCTACACAGGGACCAGACTACATTGAGCCAATGGGACAACCAGATGTAACTGAGCCCCAGGCCACTCTGGATCCATCAGGAGACACTATGGCCAGCTGAAGCCTGTGGGCCCCACCTCTAAGGAAAGGTCCTCTCGGCAAGCAAACATTCCACAGAGATGGATGAATGTGTTGGGACAGCAGGCATGAAGGAGGCTCTGTTAGGAGTCACAGACATATACCACTGAAATTTTTTTTTCCAGTCTTAAAAGCTGCAGGGAGTCTCAAGGGCACACAAGCAGAATGTCCAGGGTGCTTCCAAAGTGGATGACTGGTTTGGCTCCAGCCCATCCTTAACTCAACCCTCGCAGTTTGTAGGAGCAATCTGCAGACCCTGGACTCACAGCCCACTCCTGCTCCATGTATTTTTGCAGGACTACAGAGCCCTAGGAGCTGAGCATTCTAGCCAAGCTGGAACATTGCAGTAACATTGAGTCAAAAGAGTCACCAGAATCCACGCTAGACATTCTCAGGGGCCAACAGCAGTGCCGGCTACAGCAGAGCAGGGCTACTATCTATGTGGGAAGAACACTTTGAGGGGTCTCCTGCTGAGAGAGGTTGGCAGACCTGATAAAAAGCTAGCAGGTGATGAGGGCATCGGGATTAGGGCAGTCAGGGTGTGGCCCAGGCTTTATTTGAGAAGGTAAATCATGGCTTAAATATCTACCATTCTTTCCTTTAAGTTTGGATCATGACTTAATCAACTTGAGATGACAAGTTCCAGGGAGCCAGGTCAATAGCACCCTGCCTCTGGTCTGTCAAATGCCCTCCTCCTCTACCTGCAGCCTGCTTGCTCCCTAGCCTTTCCAGCTACATCCTCAGGCACTGCCATAGCCTGGAAATTACAGAGACCTCTATGCCAAAGAAGCAAGGCATCATGCAGAGGATCAAGGAAGGAGAGAAACTTTCCAATGACTTCAAAAACCATTTGACAAAATGTCCAGCTATAGGGACAGGGATGAGGCACAAGGCACAGCCTTAGGAGAGCTTGACTGAGGGCAGGGCACTCTGCAAGGGCCCAGTGTGACATCAAGTCACTATCACAGCCTTCCCCGAAAGTCTCCTCTGTCCCTTTCCTCCAGGTCTAAATGGGATATTTATTGATTACTCCAAATCAATAGAATGAAAATGTTCCTGTTTGGGGGATCAAGTTGTTTCTCTTGTGTATGCTCTTAGAAAAGAAAAAAAAAATCTTTTCATATACTGTAATTATTGGCAAAATAGAAGATGGTTTCTAAAGAAAAGGAATTGGTAAAATAATCAGCCCCAAGAGGAAATTTCCAAGGATACAGGGCTGTCATGGACCAGGAAGGGCCTTAGCACTGGCTGGGGCCCTGTGACACTGACCTAATGTTTTTCTACTTATTGCCCCAGGGCTGAATAACTCTGTCCAGCTATCCCACACTCCTCTACCACCTAGCTACACCTTCAGGGGAGTGGCAGACAGATAAAGATTTATTTTCTGCGGCCCCTTCCCTGAGAAAAACCACAGCTAATGCCTCCACTCTGATTTATTTTTGCATGTACCATTAAAAATTAATCCCCCCCCCTTTGTTTTTCTCCAGGTCACTGATTTTGAATTACCATGTGGCATTTTTCCTACGTGTGAACCCACATATTTTACCTTCGGGACAGTTTGTTCTTTGTTTCTTTAACAACATAGTGGTCCTCCTCCTCAGGAGATGACGACTCCACCCCACCCCAGACACACACATTGGGTTTTCTGTGCCTCGGGGTCCTAGGGAGTGTGTCATTGACTCATTCACACACAGGCACAGGAGAGCACGTTTGCTCTGGCTTCCGCAGGTCATACATGTACATAAAATACTGATTAGGAAGGGTAAGGGAGTCACCTCCAGGATGGACTATGGGAAAGCGAAGAGGTAGGAAGGTGCATGTGTGTGCTCATTTCTCACCTGGGACAGTGAGGATGGCACAGAGTGTGACAGATGCTCTCTGTGTGTTAGGAGGAGAGCTCCAGGCTTCCCCCTCTGAACTCACTCTCCCTGTGCCCTTGGGCTTTCTCAGGTCTGGGAATGTCAATTACCACGTGGGGGTAAAACCTGTATGTACAGAGCACATGATCCCCTCCCCCCCCCCACTCCACCACAGGTTCTCTGAGAAACCCCAGTCTGTGGTAAATGCATGCAGGCCCCCATCCTTCCAACAAACCAATGTTCTGTTACTTTGTTAGAGGTAGCCCCAATGCCATCCTCCAGACACCACTCTCTGTCCTTGCCAGGCTCATCCTTGTGCCCCTGCACCCCTGTACCAAGGCTTCTGCACACACCTGTGTGTGAACTGCTGGTTACAGCTTGGAGCCACTGCCTGGAAGGGCTTCAGTTTAAAAACAAACAAACAAAAAACAAAACAATAGCATTTCACAGCTGTTTGAGTCCTCAGTGACAGCAGGCATACTTTTGACTTTCAGTAAAGCTCACAGATGGAGAAGCTATTGTTATTATTATTTGGAAAAAGGAAAAAGAAAGAAAAGAGCCAGAAAGGGTAGAGAATCCACACCACTGCCAGACTTGGTTTAGAAATGATTTTCTCTTTACACCTTACCCACACCTCCAAGACCTTGGCTCCAGCGTCCTGTTTGTTGCCTCCTGACATTCCCCTCTTAGTCCACATTTCCCCCCAAACTGAAGCCTAGCTCTTCACCCTGGAGCTTTTCCGGCTTACTTGGTCAACACTACCAAAGTATACATCCCCTGCCCCTCCACAAACACGCACACACATTTTCATATTGATTGATGATGACTTGACCCAGGGACAAACACGGAGATATTTCGAGCTCCACGGAAGAAGTCACCTCCGGAGAAAGGGAATCTAAATAATTTAAATAGCCAATATTTGTCGTACTTGGTAATTTTATGCAAGGAATTGCCCAACAAGCATCACACTGTCCATACCCTCAACCTATTCTTTCCCCGGAGTTCTCCTGGTTCTCATACTCCGTCCTGTAGCCCCAGGAGCCGCAAGCCGCATAACCTTGAAAGAGAATAAAAAGCCACTTTCAAGCTGATGGAAATCAGAATCCATTATAATTAAGGACCCGCTTTCCTTTCCCTGCTCACCACCTCCTTCTAACCCTCTGTTTAAATTCTGCAGGTATCTGAAGAACTCTTTGCCCTGGAGAAAATCGTAAATCTAGAAGCGAAATGGTCAATGTGAGGGCGCCCAGGACAACCCGGCTATCAATGCTGCGGTGCTGCGAAGTTGCCTCCTTGTGCCCGCCCGCGGCAGGCAGCGTGGTCTCCGAGGTGAGGTGGAGGGTTCGAAACTTCATTGAACCGGACGTGATCCACAGCCTTTATCTTAGAACTGTCTCCCAAGTTCTCTGGCGGGATGGTGCAGGGAAAGGATAAATGGTGGGAAAAGGAAGGGACCGTGGTAGGTAAGAAAACCTGACTTCGGTAAGTTTCTTTCAGAAGAAAAAGGGGGGGGGGCGGAGGAGGGAAGAAAAGCACAAAGTTACTTAGAAATGCTACCCGCGAGAAGCTAGAGTTTATATTTGATTCGTTTTATCTTCAATATTAAGCCTGCGGAGGACGATTTTCAGGCCCGCACAAGGGGTCCGAACGCTCCGGGTCCCACCTAAGCGCGGTGGGACACGGAACGCCAGAGGGGAGAGCCTGGTAAGTGGTGGCGCAGTCGGTACGGCCTCCTTGAAGAGCGCGGGTGGCCCTGGTTGAACTCTGATAGCCGGAACCCTGGGCAGCCACTCGCGGCTTAGGGTCAGGTCTTCCCTTCCTACCCAGCATGCTCGGAGAACTGTCCCAAGACCCCGGAGCTACCAAGAGTCGCGCGTCCACCTGCCGCAGCCACAGCCACCCACGTCGCTCTCATAACCCACGTTCTGGCGCTACTCAGCCGGCGGCGGGGAAATAGCGCTCCACACGCTGCCCAGAACCTCCAACTGACTTCACCTCCACCGCAGCGCGGAGTGGGCCGCCCGGACTCCCGGCGGGACACGGTTCCCCTAACAGGACGTGCAGAGCGCAGCGCTCCCGGCCTCGTCACACCCCAGGGGCTCCTGGGACCACCACGCCGAGCGTCCCGCCGGGACCCCGGTGCTCGCGCAACACTGACCGCCTGCGGCTCCCGACTGGACCCAGCAGGCTTGATTTTCTGCCCCTGGCTGAAATCCTATTAGGTACCTAGGATGGAAATCAAACACCCGCGGGGAGGATTCCTAGGACGGGACAGAACACCCTTGCAGCCACGTTCTCGCACCTGTCCTGGGCTTCCGCCTTCCCATCACGGAAATGGAGATATTTTGTCACCGTGGAGCAAAATCAGAGTGAATGAGAACGCGCCACTGTTGTCTAAAAGTGAGGGCTCATGAAAGAGGATGTGGGAAAAGTTAAGAGGAGGGTTTAAGCCAGAGAGAGAAACCAAGCAAGTGTGTGGCTTCCCCCTACTAAGTCCCCGAGTGCCCCCGCTACCCAAGTCCGTGTCACTTCAGGAATGTGTAGAAGAGGAACTGCGACATCCAGGACAGAGACACTTGGATGGGCAGAAGGGCGGGCGGGTGGACGGACGGACAGACAGACAGTCGGGAAAGTAAGGCACCTACTGGTTGTGGTAGCCGAGGGGGTCCGGGATGCAGAGTTCGGACACGTCCATCAGTCCTGTTTTAGCATTCCCAGTTGGAGGAGACCGGCAGCGGGGAAATCACGAGGAAGACGAGTGAAGGGCACAGGCGAGGTGCGAGTCCCGGCAGGGCACGGTGAGCGCGAGAAGGCGGAGTGGGAGGACACGGACCGCGGTGGGGGAGCCGGAGGCAGGAAGCAGCGCACAGCCCCGCGCTCCCACTCATCCGCGCGCTCAGCGAACGGGCAGAGGGGACGCGAAGCCTTGGAAGAGGCTGGGGCGCCCGACACTTGGAGCCCACTAACCCTACTGTAGCTTTAAGGCTGAGAGACTGATGTATGATTTGGCTCCCATTGGCTATCTCTCAGGGGCTGGACTTAAAGTGACAGAATCGAGCTGGGGTGGGGGAAGGGGGGCCAGCCCGAGAGACTTCAATGGAATAGGACACTCCCGCGGACAAGCAAGGTCTCCATCTCCTGTGGAGTAGGAAGGCTGGATTTTTAGAGTCCTAAAGCTTGCATTCTTGCTCTTGCAGCTGAAAAGCGGAGGGGGTTGGTGGTTCCAACTGACTGGTGGGACTTTTAGGGGGAGGGTGCCAATATATGCACCCCACCCACCCGGTACACAGCTCTAGGAACTAGCAAGCTTGGCAAACCCCTCCTCAGCCTCTCAGAATGGGTTTGTTCTCCAAATTACAAACTAGTCACATTCCCACCATCACCACCACGGAGCAGCGGCCAGGGGCTTAGAAATTCTGTTTAGTATGTAAATGCGCAAAAGGATCAGGCCAGCAGCAGGTGAGGTGCAGCCAGCCAGGAGAGAGACAGATTCCCTTCCCTGCTCCTCTCACCTGGGTCTGCTCTGAACCGCTGGCATGTGACTAGATGCAGAGTATGTATCCATAAAATGCCTCTAGCCTACAAAGTCAGGTTTCGCCCATTGGCAAATCTCAATAGTGTACCCAGGACACAGGCCCTGGGCCTAAATCCCTGTCTGCTTAGAAAAACACAATTGTGCTTTTTAAACCCCCAACATACTTGTCACAGCTTCTCTGAGGCACAATTTGACACTTTCAAATGCACACCTGAATTCCCAGCTATCAACACACCTGCATCCCTGTCTGCCTCTCCCTCTGTGAATCAGAATATTATGTGCTGCCACTGTACCAAAATAAGCCATAAGTCAAGTTCCAACTCTTCTTGTGGGGCTTTTCATCTTTGGAGATGTGCCTGCCATGGGGATAATAATCAATCTGATGACTCAAATGAGTATGTGTGCTGGTGTGGATACAGAATTATTTAAAAAGTGGGGGGGGAGGCCCTCAGGAGAGACTATTACCTTCTTCTCTCATAGTCTACAAAAGACAATGAACACTGTTGGGAGGGGGGAAACATAATTTCATTACCAAAATAATGTCTAAGTGGACTATACCTGTAGAAAATGCTGTGTTTTTAAGGTAAAGCCGGGAAGGAGGTGGTGGAAGTTGCAGGAGGGGTCAGCCAGTCTGGAGGGGTCTGGGACTAGGACTGGCTACAGGGGTGAAATGCACTAATCAGGGCTGTGCAGGGCAGCTGATACTGATCACATGTGCTGGAGTGGAGGAAAGCATGGGGTGATATCGTGAAATGGATAGGGATGTTTGCTCTATCGACAGACCCCCAGAAGACATGCATCGTTTAAAAAAAATGGTATTTTATTAGAAACAAAGGGATCCAGGGATGCCGTCCTTGACCTTGGTTTCTAAGTGACCCCCACCTCTTGTGGAGGCCTCAGTGCCTGGCTTTTCTGAATTATTTCTCTCCCTAGCCCATTCTCCAAGCACACACAGGCTTGATAGTGATTTGAAGACGCACAAGCAATGACTCTTGTTACAATGCGGAATGAAGCCTGATTTTTGGCCTATGTCAACATCTTCACCCAACAGGATTCTGTGGTCCCTCTGTACCCCGTCCGCAGCCCAATTGCTGTACCTGCTACCTAGAAGACCCTCTCTCTCTCTCTCCCAGACAGTGCCCGAATCTTCAGCTGTTCACAGTTTCAAGTTGCTTAACAGAGTTAGCAGTTGCATGTCTGTTGGTGTGAGAGGTACTGCCCCCTCCTCACTAGACTGGAAGTCCCATGGGAGGAGTGACTGCAACTGTGCTGTTCACTAGAGAATCCCAGCGTCCGGTACCCAGCAGTGCAAAAACGCTTTTTTAAAAATCACTTTTGATCCAGGCAGTAGTGGCGCACATCTTTAATCCCAGCACTCGGGAGGCAGAGGCAGGCGGATCTCTGTGAGTTCGAGACCAGCTTGGTCTACAAGAGCTAGTTCCAGGACAGGCTCCAAAGCTACAGAGAAACCCTGTCTCAAAAAACCAAAAAAAAAAAAAATCCCTTTCCCAGGATACAGGTGTCTGCCTTGATGTGCCAGGCAGCAACAGCAAGAGCCTTCCCTCAGCCCTGAATCATGAGAGGTCAATAGTGTGCTGTGGAGGTAGGCTATGAAGTTCACTAGGCTGGGTCTAGTCACCGCTTTTCCAACCTATGATCATTTCAGGTCATGATAGGTTGATGGGATGTAGCCCCATCCTGGCTGAGAAGCGCCTGCGTTTAGAATTCTCACCAGGTTTGATAAATGGAGAGATTCCTACATTTCCGTGTGTGCTGAAATGTCCTTCCCCAGGTCACACAGCAGAAACTGGCAAAGCATTGTCAGCTGAGGTCTCAATTTCTGCTTGAACCACGCCTTAACATTTGCAGACAGGCCTTGTCCCCTGCCCTGCTTCTCTTCCCTGAATGCAAGCTCTTTCCGAGACTGTGAGGTCAGCAGCATGAACCTCTGGGTGTATTTTACACATTGGTCCACAGGGAATGTGGGCACCTGTGCTCACTGCTTTCAACCTGATGGACTCCTTTGCCCTGGGAGGGCAAAAGGAATTGCTAGCTGGTGTGTGTGGGGGGTCAGTTTCATGACCTGCTGTCCCCCACCATAAGCCATGATCTGGTGACCAATTATCTACAACAATGGTCTCCCACGCGTCTCTAGGGACAAAAAACACCAACCGGGCCATCCGCACTGACCTACCCGTTGCTATGTTCCATCATAGCTGGGCCTCGGTCCTTAATGTTGTCATAATGTCTGCACCTGGGTCTTCTGCCACCCTCACAGCTACTCATGGTGCAACGCCGCAATCCTCATCTGTGAACCTTTGCTCCTTCAGAGTCGGGTCTTGATTTTATCCTCCCTCCCTTGGGACAGACTCCCCACACCAGCATTAATTCTTTTCCACAAATGAGGTGAGAGTTGAGAAATTCCTCTCGAGTTCCCTAATTTCCTCCTTCTGCATTCTCTGCGACCAACCACAGGAGGAAGCTGCTTGCATCTCTCAAGTCATGCAACTCAACAGAACTGGTGGGCCCAGTTCAGTCCCCCAAGAGGACTTGACCCCCGGTCTCTTCACTAAGTAAGACCCACTAGGCAGTTTTAGAGGGTCTACCCTCTGGTGGCTAAATCCAATAGCAGAGGTGAGAGCTCATAGTTTGGTTAGGCCATCTCTGTCCCCCATCCATTCCCACAGCACCTGAAGTCAAGGGTGTGGGTGAGAACAAGGTGGTGGGGAAACAGACAATGGGTAGATGCATTTCTTACCACCAGACCAGGAAGAGGAGGCTGACTCCATGGAGTTGTTTGGATCATAAACCAAACCTGATTCTGCTCCAGCTCACAGGGATTCCTGGGGAAGGCGGGTCCTAGAAAGGCATCCATTGACAGTCCACAGTAACTATGGCAGGCTTGACTAAGTCATTGACCTTAACCCGAGCATCTCAGAGGACAGTGTGTCACGGGCTCCAGGCCAGGGAAATGGCTCCAGTCACACACCTCTGCAGATCTGCTGCCTTCTCACATGCTTGAATCTGGGTATGGAGTTATATCTCCCAGTGGGGGCCAGCAGACTGCCAGCCCATTGGCTAGCACTTGTGCCAAGGATCATAAGGAACTGATAACGCTAACACAATGTGAGTTTGTGCTCTGTAATAGTCTCCTGCTGACAGATAAATGCTACAGAAATATGATGGCTTTTCCTGAAGCTCTAATGGGTCATTATTGGGGCTAGAAAGCTTGTGTTCTATTAGCACTGCCACCATGACACCAAAAACTATGAAGGGGGCATCTCCAGTGGATAAATGCTAGGGCTCTCGCCTAACACCACTCTCTGAAATCCATACCAGGGGTCTTGGAAGAATGTCCAGATGTTCCAAATCTCTGTTACCTGCCCCCTCATCATACACCCCAAATAACTCATGCTCCCCAATACAGCTGAATAATATATTGAAACTTCCTGCTTCATCTCACAGATTGGTTCTTCCTGTAGGTCCTGCATGGAAGACAACTGAAGCCAGCAGGGAGAATGAAGGACCGGGGAACTGGGAAACAAAAGCCTCCCCCTCCTATCATAGGGAGAACCAGAGGGCATCATGGCTGTGATAGCATTGTTGACAAAGTTCTGGGGGAGGAAAAGAAATGCTGGTGGAACACAAAAAGAGAAGAGAAAGAGGAGCGAGGGAGAGGAGAAGAACAAGAAGGAAAATTGTGCCTTGACAGTACCTAAGCTAAGAGGCACTGGACACCGAGCTATTGACTGGATGAATGATCTAATTAAATATTTTCCATCACAGTGCATTGTGGGTTTTTCTTATAACAAAGAAACTTGACCTTATTTTTGTCTGTGTCACATATAAATTTATCATCCAATTTCTTGTGACTCTGGCATCAATTTAAGCATAAAACATACTTGACTTGAAATGATAGTATAAGCAATTCATCTCGAGCCTTATTGGTAAAGAAAAAAAACTCCTCAGCTGATGACAATTAAACTACAAATGTCCCACTGTCAAAGGCCTCTGGACGGACGCACACACACACACACACACACACACACACACACACACACACAAAGAAAAAAAAGAAAAAAGAAAGAAAATTTGCTTTCAAACTTACAGATTAGACTGTCATTTACATTCCTCTTCTACCTGCATGTCTGTGTGTGCATACATGTGTGCCATGGGGGAACATGTAGAGGTCAGTTGACAAATCACAGGAGTTCCTGCCTTTTACCATGTGGGGCCCAGGAATCGAGCTGAAGTAATAGCACTTGGTTTTAGGTGCCTTTACCCACCTAATCACTTCATACAAGCTCTCTCTCTCTCTCTCCTCTCTCTCTCTCTCTCTTCCTCCCTCCCTCCCTCCCTCTCTTCCCCCACTCATTTTTCTAGTCTCAACTGTTTTTAGGGACAACGGAAAAATACATGAAACTTTAGAGAAATTGATTCTAACACTTAGGTGTTATTAAGTGGGAACAAAGAATCATGTCTGCTGAGCCTGTCTCAGCACTGACACCAGATTCAAAACTGGGGTAGTGAGTTCCAGGCCAGGCAGGGCTACAAACCAAGAGGGGGGGTCAAAATTGGAGACTTTGAGCTAGATACAGTAGCACATGCTTACAATCCCAGCAAGGGGGCAACTGAGGCAAGAGGACTATGAATTTTGAGCCAAAACAACAAATCAACAAGACAAAAAAACACAAACCAACACATTCCCCACGATCAACTAGGGGTTGTCTAACATGCTTTGATTTCCTAATGATGCGGTTAAATAAAATGCATTTTACTCCTGCTCTCACAGAATGTTTTGCAGAGAGTGATACAGACCCACAGCTCCCAGGCTTTAGGGGAAAAACACCAAATGGGAAGGTTTTGTGAAGTGTATCATACGACACTTATGCAATCCATGATAAAGACGATAGCTTTCACTTGAGCTCTTACAGGAGTAAACTCAGGCCCACCACTGCCTTCCCAGATGTATGATGTAATTAAACCAATCCCCTCGGTGAGCTCCCCCACTGCTCTGAATGATGCAATTATGAATGGGTCAGTAGCAACTCCAGATGAAGGCACGAGCTGTGTAGCAGGACCATCCGCAGCATCTTTATTCTTCATAAGCAACTGGAAACTCGGGGCCACAATAGATTCCTGACTTAGGAGGAGAAAGACAAACTGGGATGTGAGGCGAGGCTGCTGGAGAACCAAAGTGAGTTTAGAAAAATGGGTAAAAGGCAGTCACTGATCCAAGATTTAATATGGATAAACACCAGTAATACACTTGTCAGGGATGACCCTCCAAGCCACAGACTGTAGGATGGCTGCGGGGAGAGCAGCGAAGCAGAGAGACACCTGGGGTCAGAGTAGATAGCACATTAAACATGGGCACAAGGTTCAATGGCATGATAAACACGGCTTTGGGGTAATTCCACCAGGCCCAGCAGAGCAGGGAGCAGCAGTAATTCCTCTTTACACCTGCTGACTGAAGGCACGGTGAGGTTTATACTCAGCCCAGGGGACTTGCTTTGAAAGACAACTGCAAGGGTGACACAGAAAGGACTGGGAGAAAGAAGATGTCAGCAGCCTTCTGGAGGGCACGGCAACCCCAGAGAAAGACAGACAAATTTGGGACGAGGAGGGGTGGGCTCTCTGACCTTGGGTCTCAGGCTCCCTGACTGTTCCCCACTTTCTCCCACCTACAGTTGTCTCTGGAGTGCCCCAAATTCTATCCTTTTCTCTTCCCTCCATGGATTGCTTTGAAGTAGGGCTGATTTTCTTTTGCTCTAGTTTTTGTTTGTTTGTTTGTTTATCTTAGACAAGGTCTCGCTGCATAGTTCTGGCTGGCCAGGACATTGCTATGCAGACCAGGTTGGTCTTCCAAGTTTGTGGCAATCCTCCTGCTTCCTGCTCCTGAGTACTGGAATTACAAGTGTGAACCACCACCTAGGGAACCAGGACTAAGACCAAACGAAATAAAACAACCCTGCCTGGGTGGGTCAGTGATGTCCCACTTAACACTCCCATTATTCATTGGCCCTCTTTGGGTAGGGAGCGGCTATACCTGAGCAGGGGTTCTTTTGGCCCTGTATCACTTCCTTGTCCAGCTGTGTAGAATCTAAGGAAGGGCTGAATGCACAGGTGTGTGTGTGTGTGTGTGTGTGTGTGTGTGTGTGTGTGGTGTGTGTTTAGAGGAAAATGCTGCTCCTTGTTTCTCTAGCTTATTTTACTTGGTTTGACTTGCATTTGGTCCGGAGGAAAGCTTTCCCAGGTACTCTCCATTCCTATCCCAGATTATTTATCTTCACGTTTGTTTTTCTGGAGTTGGAACTCAGGCTCTGGCACACCGGACAAGCAGTCATCACTGTGGCACACTTTCACCTCTTAACCTTTTGAGACAGGGTCTTACTAGGTGATCCTGCCTGGCCCAGAACTATTCGCCTACCTCCCCTTTTATAGTGCCTGGATTACAAGCACATGCTAGCACACCTGTATGCTCACGCCTTAGCAGCCAGAATTCAGTCACATGCTCACCCCCAATCAATCACTGCCAGAAGAGAAATAGCCCATCACCACTACCTTAAAATGTGTTTACTCACAGGAGAGAAGGGCTCGAAAGGCTTTCTTGAACACATGAATGTTTAAAACAAACACTGAAAAAATTCAATTCTGTTAAAGAAAGTAGAGGTAGTGTCGTTCTTGGGTGGGCAACCAGTAGAGACTCACAGCCGGTGATGTATCATGGGCAGGAGATGGGGTCAGACCATCGTGACAACAAGCACAAATAGGGTTCTAGCTTATATGGGATATAGAAACAAAAATAAAATTGGTTAAAAGTTGGGTTTTTTAAAATTGCTAGAACATCTTGTTCTAGCAAATCCAAAACCGTCAATAAATGCAAAAATGCTCCTCACAAGAAAGTCTTTTGTTGGCCAAAATTGCTGCAGTTGCTGGTGCATGTACATGCTACAATCTTGCATGCAGAGGTCAAAGAGCAGCTTTTGGGAGTTGGTTCTTTCTTTCCACCATGTGGGTCCCAGGGATTGGACTAGCATTTCCAGACATGGTGGCACGTGCCTCCAGTGACTGAACCATTTACCTGTTTCTCACCTTAAACTCCTAATCATCCTGCCTCCCTCCACCTCTGAGTACTGAGATTCCACCAGGAGCTATCTCAGTGAGTTCTGAGAATGTGTTCCCATTGATGAATAGCAGCCATCTCCCAGGCTCTGCAAGGGTCCAGGTGTGCTCTCCAAACTCCCATGACCTGCCCCACTAACAGTGGTTTCCTAACTGACTAATTCTGCCGTTTGTCATATATCACCAAGGAAGACATTCTATTTTCTTCCTTCCCTCCTTCCTCCCTTCTTCCCTCCTTCCCTCCTTTGACTACTCAGCCATGCAATTGGTTTCCTGTAGTCTAAACTGGCCTTGAACCCCTTGGATAGCCAAGGATGGCCTTGAACTCCTGATCATTCTATTTTCACTCCCACCCCAAGTGCTTGACTTAAGACAGTCTATTTCTTACTTAATCCTAGCAGACTTTCTGTTTTGGTCAGTGTCTTAGTTACTGTTCTAGTGCTGTGAAGAGACACCATGACCAAGGCAGCTCTTATAAAAGAAAGCATTTAATTGGGGCTTGCTTATAGTTTCAGAGGGTTAGTTCATCATCATCATGGCAGGAAGCAGACAGGCATGGTGCTGGAGCAGTAACTGAGCTTTACATCCTGATCTACAGGCAGCAGGGAGAGAGAGAGAGAGAGAGAGACAGAGACAGAGAGACAGACAGAGAGAGAGAGACAGAGAGAGACAGAGAGACAGAGAGAGAGAGACTGGGCCTGGCATGGGCTTTTGAAACTCCAAAGCCCACCCCTAATGACACAGATACTTCAACAAGGCCACCTTCTAATCTTTCCCAAACAGTACTAACTGGTGGCTAAGTATTCAAGTATATAAGCTATGGGGATCATTCTTATACAAGCCACTGAAGTTCGTCATTAAAATCGCATCATTCACACAGGCAATGGTGGTGCTCGCCTTTAATCCCAGCACTCAGGAGTCAGAGGCAGGCAGATCTCTGTGAATTTGAGGCCAGCCTGCTCTATAAAGAGTGTTCCAGGACAGCCAGGGCTGTTGCACAGTGTAGCATGAATTTTAATTGGTGTTAATAGATAAAACACAGAGTCAGATATTAGATGAAAGCTGAAGGATCAGAGAAGCAGTGCAGCCAGCCATTAGAGAGACCTTTTACCTCTACAAAATCCTCAGACCAAAAGGGCAATCCTATCCTTGACTGCATCCTCTGACTGCATCCTCAGACTAAAGGGGTGATCCTTGGACTGCATCTGTCTCTACCAAACCTCAGACTGATCTGAGCTCCTGTCTCCTCCTGTCTTATATTCCTCTCTCTGCCCAGCCACATCCCCTCCCATCTCCACCTCCCTAGTGCTGGGATTAAAGGCATGGGGCAACCAAATACTGGGATTAAAGGTGTGAGCCACCACTGCCCGGCCTGTAGTGGCTTAACTCTGCACTCTGATCTTCAGGCAAGCTTCATTTGTTAAAACACAAATAAAATATCACTAAAACACAGAGAAACCCTATTTTGAAAACCAAACCAAACCAACCAAACAAATAAAAAGGCAGCATTTTTATTTTTTATCCCTTTTCAAGTCATGCAAGTAGTGTACTAATTATTGCGTGTTTTCAGGCTCAGTGAGCTGGAAGGTGTGCAAGCCAGCATTTTGGGGCACCCACTCAGTACTGGCTCCTAGACACTGTTCTGTTGTTTTATTCTTACCATAGGGCAAGCAAGGCACCCCGCAGCTGGGGTGTGTATCACCGCCCTCATGTTACTGCCTGACGAGGACATTAAAAGTCTGAGGGTACATTGTTCAGGGCCAGAAGAAAATTTGGACTTCAAAACCAAGTCAAATTCACCCCCATATTACTCTCTGTCCATTTTCCTCCGCTACCTTCAACAGAGTCAATGCTCGTGGCTTTTGGGGCTAGCCTGGGAATCTAATTACAATGGATAACAGGGGAAACCTGTGCTTAGTACGGGTAACACATTTATGTCAGGGCTCTAGAAAAGTAGCCCTTTGGGAGGCCACTGTGGACCAGACCTATCCCCACAGCACATGGGTTCATCAAAACACAACCAGTTCTAACAGAAGAGCTGTCAGATCGGAATCAGGTATGCTATCAGCGAGGAAGGGAGAAAACCTCAGATGGAATGTGATGTTGGGGAAGAAACTCCCAGTTACGGGTGGGAGCGCTTATATTTTAACTTTCAGTGACTTGGAGAAAGTGAAGGGCCGCCGGAAGAAGACAGAGGTGACGAAAAGGAAGACCATCGCTGCCAACTGAGAGCTCCTCATTAGGGCCGAGTGCTTGATCGGGGTAGGCACCAAATGGGCAGACTTCCGAAGCCAGCTGGATACAGCTTTCTGCGCAGATACCCAGGAAATGGGGATCCCCCTGAGCTAGGATAGGTTCTCTGATAACACAAGGATGCTTGTGACCTCAAGTTTCTCTCTTTTCCAACTAGAAAGGCTAGTCAAGCACGAACAGGTGCCAAAACTTGTCTCCTTTTCCGGTTTCTCCTAACACCAAACAATACACATTTCCCCTTTGGCTCTGTGGATCGTGGCTAACTTAGCATTGCCAGTATGGAGACTCCCTTCCTGCTCCCGACATTAAAAGATGGTCTCGAGTAGAGAGTTTTATGGTGGACTGATTCTTTCACATCCCTTGAACTCTTCAATGCACGGGTGAGAGACTCATCACTAGCAGACATGTTTTTGCCTGTGGGACTGAAGAAGCTCCACTTAAAAGTGCTGGTTTTGAGACTTTAAAAGAAAGCCCAAAATAGCTATCTCCCACCAAAACTGAACCAAAAAGTAGTTATCCAAGTTCAGACAGAAGGGCCATTTACTCTGTCCTCCCATGTTGCTTATGTCAATGCTCTTTGCCATCTAATCAGCATCCAGCTGATTGGTGGTTGGGCCTGAAGCACACTCATGGCAAGTACCAGGCTCATCCTGGTGGGTACTGAGACTGGGTTGTTCTTTACTCGTGTCGTGATGTCCTCGTGGATTCAAGTCCGGCATGGAGCCAGGTACTGGGAATGCTATAACTGGCAAAGAACACTGGCTTGGGAGTCTTGCACAGCTGAGTTCAAACTTTGGCTGTGTCCTTTGTTAACAATGTGATCCTGGGGCAGTAGATGCCTCTGTGATGTGACCTCGGTGTTTAAGGTGGTTTGTCAAAAGCTGGGCTGACAGCGTGTGCCCTTTGATTCTAGCATTCAGGAGGCAAAGGAAAAGCAGATGCGGGCAAATCTCTGTGTTCAAGGCTACATGGTGAGTTCTTGGCAATCTAGGACTACATAATGAGAACGTATCTCAAAATAAATAAATGAATAGATAGATAGATAGATAGGTAGATAGATAGATGGATGGATAGATATATTGATAGCTAGATAGATGGATAGATGATAGAGTAGACAGACAGACAGATAGAAGGATAGATAGATAGGTAGATAGATAGATAGATAGATAGATAGATGGATGGATGGATGGATGGATGGATGGATGGATGGATGGATGGATGGATGGACGGACGGGCAGACAGATAGATAGATAAATAGATAGATAGATGACTTAAAGTTGTCTGCTGCAGGCTGCTTAAGCCTCTAACAGTTCTCATATGCCTAGCATACAGTAGGCATTAACAGTGGCTGGTTTTTCCTCTTCCTTCACTAAATGGAGGTTCTGACCTCAATTCTGGGGACAAGAAGCCTGGTCCTCCCACTATAAAATGTGCAGTGTGTATCCTCATTGCATTTCAGCCTAATAAGGCTCAGCACCTATAGAGCAGAGTACAACCAAGGCAATAGCTAGGATCTACTCTTGCAAATAACGAGTAACTATTAGATGCTTCTGACTGTCCCATCCTATCTTTAACCCTCAAAGAGGCTAATTCATCTCCAAGATAGACCTGGAGCATGATCATCCCACTGTTCAACTTCTTGTGAGCATCCAACCCAATAACCCAATGCCTGGTTGTTCACAGTGACCCATAGATTCCCACACAAGGCAGAGATGAGACCACATAGGCAAGACCATCTTGAGAGATGCTGTGAGTCTATTTTGAGTCTTTATTGTGGCTCATGACAGTTCATCCCCCAGAAGTACCTAGTCTTTTAGCAGGTATGAAAAAAACTGCTAATCCTGAAGTCCAAGATTTAGCCATGGAGGCAAATCCTTCCCAGAAAAGGTGTGTGTGTGTGGTTTTTGAGATAGGGTGTCTCCATGTAACAGCCCTGGCAGTCCTAGAACTCACTTTAGAGACCAGGTTGGACTTGAACTCACTGAGATCTGTCTGTGTCTCTCTGTGAATTTGAGGCCAGCCTGGTCTACAAAGCAAGTTCCAGGACTGTCGGGAATGCTACACAGAGAAACCCTGTCTCAAAAAGAAAAAAAAGTACATTTTATGAGCAGTAGAGTCCTGATGGTTCATGGATCCAGCTATTCCTGAAAATGGACTCTTCCTTAGACATTTTAGTGGTTTGAATGTAATTGGCCCCCATAAGCTCATAGGGAGTGGCACTATTAGGAGGTATGCCCTTATTGAAGTGGGTGTGGCCTTGTTGGAAGACATGTATTACAATGAGGGCAGCCTTTGAGGTCTTCTTGCTCAAGCTGTGACTAGTTCAACTCACTCATTGTTGCCTTCGAATCAAGATGTAGGACAATCACTTCCTTCTACAACACCCTGTCTGCCTCCATGCTGCCATGCCCACTATGATGATAATGGACTGAGTCTCTGAAACGGTAAGCCAGCCCCAATTAAATGATTTTCTTTTGTAAGAGTGCTGTGGTCATGCTATTGCTCTTTACAGCAATAGACACCCTAACTGAGACACATAGAAAAAGCATGACCTTTAAGGGCGTTAGTCTTAGTACCTGACAGATTTTACTCCCAAGAGTCCTGGCAAATATGGGTGAGAACCTGCCACACTGCTGGATTTTTCCTTCATGCTATTTTCCCCGCATCAGCATGTCTGCTTTCCCTAGAACCATGTATCAAGCAATCACTCGAAACAAAAGTTTATCTTTTTCTCCTAAAAAGACACACTTGTATTCAAATATACAATTATAGCCACTTAAATTCAAGCATTATTGTGTCCTTAAACAAGGGTGCCTGCAAGTCCTTTTTGTATCTGGCAATGCCAACACAGGTGTAGATCTCTTATTGGAAATGCTTGCGACCAGAGCTGCTTTAGATTTCTTATTGGGGCATATTTGCATTCAGAAAAAGAGACACTGAAGGGTGGGACCCGCATCTACATGTGAAATCCATGTATGTCTCATAGTCACCTCATGCACACAGCCTAAAGGTAATTCTACACAAATTTTAGTGTGCTTCTTTGCCCAAGATGGATAACATGGGGTTAGCTGTTGAGTTTTCCTCTTGTAGTGTTATATTGGTGCCCTGAAAAGTTCTCAGACTTGGAGATGAAGGATCCTCAAGCCTTGAGTACCAGCTTAGGCTAGAGTTTTGGGGAAGCATGCATGAATAAGACCATTTAAAATAAATTGATCCTACACTGATCATAGCCCAGATGGTCACAGGCACTGCTCTGCTAGCTTCTTTTTGTTTGTTTGTTTTGCATCAGAGTCTTATGTAGTCCATGCTGCTCTGGAACTCACTCTGTAGACCAGGCTGGCCTCAAACTCACAGAGATCCTCCTGCCTCTGCCTCTGAGTGCTGGAATTAAGGGCATGCACCACCATACCCAGCCATTAACAGCTTCTTGAACAGTGGACATTCCTTGCACCCAGTGCAAGACTAGGTGGCAGTTCTAGTCTTGCAGGAGGAGGAACATGTCTTGATACGAATCAGCAATGCCTTCCCTACTGGGGATACTAGATAGTTATGGTGGTGTCTTCTCTCTTTCTCTTCCTACTCCTTCTGCTTTTGAGACAGGATCTCATCTAGCCCAGGCTGACCTCAAACTCACCATGTAGCAGAGAATAAACTTGAACTTCTGATCCCTCTGCAGGGAGTAGTTCTTAATATGGTTCTGTAGAGCTGGGCATGATGGTCCCTGCTTTTAATCCCAACATCTGAGAGACAGAGGCAGAAAGATCCTTGAGTTTGAGGCCAGCCTGGTCTACAAAGTGAGTTATAGGATAGCCAGGGCTACACACAGAGAAACCTTGTCTAAAAAATGGGGGAAGGGTTCTGTAAACACAGCAGTCCAACATCACCAGGTCCTCATCTGCCAGGTGAGCCCTGCCATCTGTCTTTGAACCCACGTTGAATTTCTTTGAACCCATGTCTGAATTTCTTCAATGTTGGAACCACTAATCTAATTTTCAGAAATACTAAGTATTTTAAGTCCTTAAGTTAGTTTTCTTATAGCCAATGCTGTTGTCTTCAGATTCAATGAATCCTAGAGAAAACATCTTTTTACAACATCCATTACCAATTTATTTAAAAAAAAATTCAGGAGTCCTCTCCTAAGCTACGTGCCTCCTCAAGCCGCCGTCCTGCAATCAGTCATGGATCAGGTAATGCAGTTTGTTGAGCCAAGTCGGCAGTTCGTAAAGGACTCAATTTGGCTGGTTAAAAGATGCACCAAGCCCGACAGAAAAGAATTCCAGAAGATTGCCATGGCCACAGCCATAGGATTTGCTATCATGGGATATATTGGCTTCTTTGCGAAACTGATCCATATTCCTATTAATAACATTATTGTGCTTTCTCTTCACGGGAACTAGGAGCAAATGAGGGTATGAGAAGCTTATGAAATAAAAAGTTGCCTGTATACTTTGTGGTTTTCTTTCCTTTCCCCCTCCCCAAGAGGTTTTGTATTTCTAAACTAAAATAATTTCAAAATAAACATTTTTCCCATGAAAAAAAAATTTCAGACAGGTTCTCACTAGGTAGCCCAGGCTGGCCTCAAATTCATATTCTTTCTGTCTCAGGTTCTTAAATGCTGGAATTAAAGGTGCACATCACACACCTAGCTCATTGTTCATTTTTAAATTATATTATTATCATCATCATTGTCGTGTGTGGGTAGTGCCATGGCATGTATGTAGAGATTAAAGGATGACTTTATAGAATTGGTTCTTTCCCTCCACCTTTGCATGAATTCCAGGGATCAAAGTAGAGTCCCCAGGCTCATGCGGCAAGTGCTTTACCCTATTAGCCACCTTAACAGCCACCTCCTAATATTTATCTACTTATCTTCCTAGATTTATTTCTTTCAGATTTATTTTTATTACATGTATGCATTGTGTGTCTGTGTATGTGCACGTGAGTGCAGGTGCCCTTGATGGCCAGAAGAGGGCATCAGAGTCCCCAGAATTATAGGCATTTGTAATCCACCCAACATAGGTGCCAGAAATGGGATTCTGGCCCTCTGCAAGAGCATAATGCACTCGTTATTTAACTTTTTCTTTCCTTCTTTTTTCTTTCTTTTTTTGATATGGAGTCTCACATATCACAAACTAGCTTCAAACAAATCATGTAGCTGTGGCTGACCTTTAGTTCCTCATCCTCCTGCCTCTGTTCTCCAAGTGCAGGGATCACAAGTAAACACACCATGCTCAGCTTGTTTCCTAACTTTTCATTTAAGAACAACTTATGTGGGCTGGAGAGATGGTTCAGCGGTTAAGAGCACTGGCTGCTCTTCCAGAGGTCCTGAGTTCAATTCCCAGCAACCACATGGTGGCTCACAACCATCTATAATGAGATCTGGTGCCCTCCTCTAGTGTGTGGGCATACATGGAGGCAGAATGTTGTATACATAATAAATAAATAAATCTTTAAAAAAAAGAACAACTTATGTTCAGAAATGCCCATCTATCCTAGGTATGTAATTAGTTTAGTTTTCATGAAACAAACACAACTATGGCTCTCAAGAAATCAAATACTGCTAGCATCCCCAGTGTCCCCCTTGGGCCCAATAGCCATGGACTAGAGCTGTCCCGAGCCTCAGAGACACACTGTATGTACTGCAGAGGGCAGAGCCAGTATCCCAGACAGCCTGGAGTTAGATGTGTAACTCCAGAGAACGTGGCCCAGGCTCTTTCAAGCTCAGAGGAGCATGAGTGGCTCCCAGGCCTCAAGCACTGAACCTTTACACTGCTGGTCTCAGTTTTGCTTTGCTTTGATTGTGATTGTGCCCTGGTTTTTTTTCCTCTTTGAGTAAGAAAAGTTGGGATTTTGCAGATATTTTAAATATTTTAGAGAGACTTTAAACTTTGAAAGAGACTTGCTTTAAAGAGATTAAACTTTTAAAGTGTTTGAGTTTTTAAAGACTGTGGGACTTTTACAAGCTGGAATGTTTGTAAGCCTTTTAGCTTTGTTTGCCTTTTGAGACATGGTTTCTTTACATGACAGCCTTGGCTGTCTTGGAACTCTCTCTGTAGACCAGGTTGGCCTCAAACTCATGGAGATCCACCTGCCTCTGCTTCCAAAGTGCTGGAATTAAAGGAACGCACCACTAGGCCCAGCAGGAATGTTTTATATTGTGATATTAACATTAACATACTATTTTGGGGACAAAGGAGAAAGGAAAGGTTCTAGTTGCATAGTAATGCATTTGTGTGTCAAGCTGATAAGGATTCTATTGTGCTGACTAGTTAGTTTATATCAATTTGACACAAGTTAGAACTATTTGGGAAGAGGGGACCTCAACTGAGAAAGAAAATACCCCCACTGGATTGGT
>JAQHUG010000081.1:5017590-5039163 GCA_028555095.1 Dicrostonyx torquatus
GCAATTGGGCAGAGAAAGTGGAAGAGGGTTATCTCATGCCCCCTGCACAGCAATTACTAACCCCACTCAGGCATTGCTATTTAGGTAGGAAGTGGTAAGGGGGCCCTGAGCAGATGGGGCCAACGACAGCTACTGTTGAACCTTAAGCTCCTGCAGGGCATTGTGGGAAATAAGCAAGCCCCACATCCACTCTGCTGTGGCTTAAGGAGCTTCCTGCTCTTTCCCTCTACTCCACACTCAATCCTGGAGGTGGAGAGGCTGGGAGAAAGACTGAAAAACCCCAGACCCTGGGACCCATGGAGAGCCCGAGAGCACTATTCCATATTCCTTCCCTGGTGGGAGAGGAAGCTGGGGGTTCAGCAGGAAATGGATAGTGGGAAAGATGGGAAATAGGCTCAGAACAACTTCCTTCTGCATGCTGGGTACAAAGAATGCCAAACGCCTCGCCTCAGTTGTTGACAACTTCAGCATCCCATAGCAAAAGCGGGCAGACTCCTGCAGAGACTGCGGGGGTGGGGGTGGGGGGGGGGGAGTGCGGAGTCTGGGGACAAGAGGGTGCCGGGAAAAGTGCCCTCATCAGACTGGTTAAGCAGGCAGGGCTTTCTAGCTAGAGAGATGGGGGTAATATCCGCAGGGGCGGGTGAGTAGGAGAGAGAGGAGGAGGATTGTGTTTGGTATGGAGGCTGCAGGACATGGGGCCAACATCAGCCCAGAGCGAGACTGTCAGGATAAAATTTTCCATCTGTGTGATCTTGAAGACACCCCTAACTTCTCTGTGCCTGGGTTTCCCCGTAGGTGCTACTGTAAGGATAGGTCTCACAGTTTCAGAGAAACTGGGCTACACACACAGTACTCAGCATAGCGCCTGGCCCAGAGATGATCACGGAGAAAGCACGGGGCTAGGCGGTCTCAATAGGTCTACATCATAGCCTCGCGTCCGTCTCCCTGTCCCAGGGGCTCAAAACGACGGGTTTGCTTAGCACACAAGGGCAGATTTGCAGACGCCAGACCCTTTTAGCTGTCAATGGGGTTTCAACCCCACAGTAAAGGAAAGAAGGAGAAATGTTTGGGGCTCTCAAGAGAGCCGCCCTCAGCTGTGCTTGCTCTTTCATGCTGGAGGTCCAGAGGTGAGGTTGCAGAGTATTATCTTCCCTCCCTCAGCTCTTTCCGGCCTGAGTTCCACCCGCTTGTGCTCAGGATAAAGCCAGGGAGGTTCTCCTCCGAAGGTGGAAATCCAAGGTCAAGGGTGCCCGGCCTTGGAAAGCAGGAGGCACTGGAGTCAGACCACTGGGTGACAAGCAGGGTTACAGGAGCGCGCCAGGGGACTCGCAGCGCCAGTCTCGGGCTGTGCGCCACCAGAGGGCGCAGTGGGTCTCAGAGTGCGCGCAAGGTCGGGGGAGGCTCCGCGAGTGGGCAAGCGCTGCAACCCGGTGAGCGCACGGGTGAGTTTCTGGAAGCCAGGACGAGAGGCAGCAGCCTCAGAATCAGCCCAGAATTCGTGGGTCAGGGCTTTCTGATGATCTAGCTCCGAGCTGTCGGGTTGTAAGACATAGAAAACTGACGCCAAGAAAACAAAACTAACTGGTCACACATGTGGTCCCAAAGGTACATTCCCCTTGTCTCCTACTTCTTGGAGGGTTCGTCCTGATCCCTAGTTAAGACAGTCCAGCCAGTCCCTGCAGCAGAGAAAAGTGAGTCCCAACTCCTGGGGTTGGTACTCTTCACCCAACCCCACCTGCTTGATCCCCACCTACCCCCAGCTGTCTAAGGACCCAGCACACCCAGGGGCTCCAGCAGGTTCTGACTGAGCACTTCCCGTATACCAGCATCACAGTTCACACACTTCCATGGGTTCTCCTGAATACCTGACCCATGATGTCACTGGGTGACTCTTTTGTTTTCCAGACAGGATCTTGCTACACAGCCTGGTCTTGATCTGGAACTCACTATGTAGTTCAGCTTGACTTCAAACTCAAGAACCTCCTGCCTCAGCCTCCCAAGCGCTAGCGCTGCAGACTTGGGCCACCATGCTGTGTGCTCATTTCGGTTCCCATTTTACAAAGGAGGAAGCAAAGTCAGAGAGATAAGCGGGTTTTCTTTGAGTCACATGGTTGAGACCTCTCCTGTTCTCTGGAGATTTATTATTCCCTAAACAAACACTGAGCACCCTCTCTGTGCTAGGCACTGCTTAGGTGGCAGACTCCACAGTGAGCAAGACTGATAAAACCCCTCCTTCCCTGGAGTTTCCCATCTATCACAAGCCATAGGGATGCCCACAGTGTGATCCTGGCTTGTACTTTTTAAGGGATCTCGAAGCAAGGACATGTGCATTGAGCAGAACAGAAACAAGCCTTTTGCTCACAGTGATATTTATCACACCATGTTACTGACCATCCCCCAGAAGGTAGAGGATTGACAACTATTCCAAGTTCCTGTTTTCCCCAGGCATACACTGACATCCCAACCCCTGGTACCTGAAGAGGGGACCTTATTTGGAAATATGATGGTTGCAGTGTAATTAAGTGAAGGCAAGGTGTGTAGGAACAGGAGGCTTAATCTAATAGTAGGGTCCTCAGAAGAGAAGGGGCCAGACCACAGACTGCTCAGAAACTGCAGTCATCAAAGAATGCCCTCGGCCACCAGCAAGTGGCAGAAGTGAAGAAGGGCATGGGAGAACCTCCCCTCTAGTTGCAGAGAGAACCTGGCCTTGGTTTTGGATGTCTAAGCTCTAATTCTAAAGTCTCTGGCCACAATGGCCTCAAGCCCAAGCCAGTGACCTCCAGGTCACAGTCCCTTGTCTTTTCTCTGGCAGAACAATTCCCAGCCTGGCTGACAAAGGTGTATTCAGCTGGCAGAAGCAGGGTAGACAGCAGGCAGGTGTGCCCAGGGCCCCAGTACCTCACCTGCCAACCCTGGCTCTGCCAGCGTCTCTCAGCATCGCCAAAGCCTCGTGTCAGTGATATATTGCCTGTTTGGTGCCTGGAGAAAGATGAGGACAAAGGGAGGAACAGTGTCATGCTAGTCCACCCAGCTGTGTCCAGGTGTCAGAGAGAGGCCATTCCTATGGTGATCCATGCCTATCTGCGCCCCTCACTCAGCAATGTCCCCAAAGAGTGCCTTGATAGAGCTGTCACTGTAGCCGGATCAGCTGAGGGCTCCAGATTCAGGGAGACAGGGTGCTGCTTGGCTTAGGACATTCTAGCTGGGGAGAAATCAAGTGTCAAATCTGCAAGCTGGGGAGCACCCAGGCCTTCTTGTGGAACTCTGAAGAGGATAGATGGAGTGGTTCCTGCCATCCAGGAGCCCGGGCATTCCAGAATGGCCGCTCTTTGTCTCAGAGACAGCATGATTAACACTTCTCTGACCCTTCTGCCCAACATTCCACTAGACACAAAGATATGTTCATGTGCTCCTCTCCCCCGGAAGTCAGTAAACTTCACCAGATAGGGCTCTGTGTGACACAGCCATCCTGTGTCTAACCCCGCATCTTCAATACTCAGAGCAGCACTGGCCACGGCCATGACACCTGCCGGCTGGAGAAGGGTGCACTTTGGGAAGCCGTAGAGGCTTCTGAAATAAATGCCTTGCCTTACTTGTTGGGAGAGGGGGAAAAAGCAGAGATTCAGGAAAGACCCTGTCTGGGACAGGAGCAAACTGTTTCCTGGGATACTGGACATGTTGGGTGGACATTTACGACATGGGTGGCCTCCAGGTGTGGAGAAAGAGAATTCTCTAACATTCTCTAGGACTTGAGTTCCATAGGAACAGGTACCTGAGAAATGGGGTGAGAATCAGCATAGAAGATGCTGTTACTGGCAACAAACTTTCTCTAAGTTCTGTTAGGCTCACCCTGGTTCACAGCCCCCTGCCTCTCTAGATGTACAACAATATCTTCCTAGGTGTCAAACCACTTTCCTTTTCCAATACTGTCTATTTCTCCTTCCTTACTCCCTCCCTCCCTCCCTCTCTTCCTTCCTTCCTTCCTTCCTTTTTTCCTTCCTTCCTCCTTTCTACTCTGTCCACTCATTATCAGACAAACCTTTAATGAACATATCCATAGAGTTGAGTGTTGTTCTGGAGCCAGGCACATAGACTTTTTGACATTGCAATATCACATTGTCCCTTGCAAAGTTCACACTTCAGAACCCTGAGATCAAGTTAGTTTTAAAAATCCCACAAAAGCCGGGTGGTGGTGGCGCATGCCTTTAATCCCAGCACTCAGGAGGCAGAGGCAGGAGGATCTCTGTGAGTTCGAGACCAGCCTGGCCTACAAGAGCTAGTTCCAGTGCAGGCTCCAAAGCCACAGAGAAATCCTGTCTTGAAAAACCAAAAAAAAAAACAAAAAAAACCCAAAAAAACCAAAAACAAAAACCCACAAAAAGATCATACCATTTTCAGTACGGTTCCAATTTTGTGTTGTACTGCATGCATAGCTAGCTGTCTTCATCCACAGGTGACTACACGTGGCTTGTGGGCTGTGGGTTGGATACACCTGTAGACACCAGGGACCTTAGCAGTGAGTCACCACAAAACCCATCTTTGCCAAATATACATCCTAGTGAGTGATATGTTTCTTTCTTTTCCTTTCAATTTATTTTTTATCCCACCCCCTCCTTACCACTGATCAAACCACTAGTAGCTCAACTTGCATCAGTTCGAGGATCTACACCCATCTGTTCATTCCAGAGCTGTCTACCAGGTATCCACTGGGTGCCATTCCGCAGCTGGACAGCTTGCATCTATCATCTGCCAGGTTACATCTTCTTGGGTTAAGGGCATTCTAAGGGAATTATTTCTTCCCTCCTCCCTTTCGTCTTCCTTGGTCCCCTTTAGGCACAGAGAAATCCTAGGAAACTCCTGGCTATTCTTAGATGTTGTGACTGGAATCCAAAGGAAGCGGTAAGAGCTGCAATTAGCCATTGTACCGAGCAATTTTGGAGCATCACCGAGGCCCTGACCTCCACTCTTCATTTCCTCCGCAGACTCCGGTTGTTCCTTTGATGACAATGGCCTCCTTTGCACCTTAGGAGCCCAGCAGACCATAGAGGGAGTCCTGTTCCCAAAAGAGCCATCCCTGCCTCAAACAGGAGCCATCTCTGCCTCGCAGCAGATCACAGAGAGAGCCCCATTCCCAACAGGACCCATCCCTGCCTCTAGGCTCAGTGCTCTAAACTCCAGCTGCCCTGCCAGCCCTCATCGCTTTAATTAACTCTGCCCGGATGCGCTGACTCACTCATAGGCTCTGTGACCCGCCTGGTGGCAGAGGACACCTCCTCAGACACAATTACATGTGAGGATGAAACATTTCCTCTGAGCAAAGAACAAGGCTGTGCAAGTCTCTTGTGTGAAGGGGGATGCTGGGGAGGTGGGGGGTGTCTTTTTGGAGATGACTCATGGGACAAACCTGGACGTTTGTGACTTCCCACCAACCTTGTACAGACCTAGTCCTTGGCCAGAGTCTCTCTTTGAGGGGAAGGAAGAAAATGTGTTCACTTCCTAGGCAAATGGGATTAATGTATTCATTACCACGAGGGGTGCCAGGCCCTGGCAGAAACAACTGCACTGCACTCAGAACCCCTTCAGCCTTGGCATCGCCTCAAACCTCCACAATCCATCACCTATATTTATTGGAGACCATTGATGTCCCTGGCCAGACGTGGAAGAAATAAAGTGTGATCTTCCACCGTGGCTTTGAGGACAGACTCAAAGGTTCCTCTATAGCTCCCTGTGATACAGAGACTCTTACTTCCTTTTGATACATCTGGAAGTTGAAATTTAGAGACTGGCTGTTCTTCTAGAGGCCCCAGGTTCAATTCCCAGCTCCCACATGGCAGCTCACAACCATTTGCAATTCTAGAACCCTGAGATCCAATGCTTGCTTCTAACTTCCATGGCCACCAGGAAGTTAGTACAAGGGGTACACAGACAAACATGTAAGGCACAACACACATAAACGTAAATTTTTAGAAAATTTTTAAAGAAAAGAAATTGATTGAGCCAGGATGGTTCAAGTATAGCACAAATAACCAGCGGGGAGTATTCTCTGCTAACGCACAGTAATGGAATCTCCTTCTTGATTTACAATCTAAAGGCACAAGAGAAGAAAGTGTTTTCTGTTTGTTTTGTTTGTGATGAAAATGGGCTTCAAGTGTGGTGATATCCCATCATCCTCTAACGGTGGCCTTCTGCCAGCTTATAGACCAACCGTGTCAAACTCCACAGGCTAGGTCCACCCTGAGCTTGAGAGAAAGGCCAGCTATGTTTCCTTTGCTGATATTGAAGCAATGGCAACTGCACTTTATGACAGTTGTCCCAGGTTTGTGACACCTTGAATTGCTGCTGTTAAGGGATGCTGAACAAGAGAGAGATGGTGGGAGACATGGCAGGTGCTTACTTTAAAGCCACATTCTATGACATATAGGGACACTATCCATCCATCTACCCACTCACCCATCCATCCATCCAACCATCCACCCACCCATCCATCCAACCACCCACCCACCCACTCATCCATCCATCCATCCACCCACCAACCCACCCACCCATCCATCCATCCATCCATCCATCCACTCATCCATCCATCCATCTATCCATTCACTCATCCATCCATCTATCCATCCATCCACCCACCCATCCGTCCATCCTTTCATTTACCCACCTATCTATCATGTATTGAAATACTTCCTGGAAGATGTAGGGACAACAGTGGAGCAGATATGTATAGTCTACACCTGCAGGAAACTCACATATGATTCTATGGGTCTAATACATATGACAGAAAAGATAAGAGACTCTTAAAAGTCACTTTGCTAGACCAACATATTCCTTACTACAGTAAATCTTATCCTTATACAGGTAAGGATAGCTACTACTCCTCATCAAAGAAGTTTCTCTTTACTTTCAATGGAGACCATTGCAGAAACACAGCTGGACACAATGTAGAGATCAATGGATTGTGGGGATCCCAGCCTCACTGACTACTTCTACAGCACAACTCCTATATGTGTGGCTCAGGGAACATCTTAGAAGAGGGGACAGAAAGGCTGTAAGAGTCAGAATACCAGGGAGTGTGCTATGAGTCAGTCTCTCCTAGGATGGCTACATAAACTAGACCGGAGCAATGGCACTATCAAACGCATGCTAGTGCAAAGGAGGGAAATTTCACGGGGCTCCACCCCTACACAAAGAACTACAGGCAGCTAATGACTGTCGGGAGAAGGAGAGTTGGCCTTTCCCAGGGATGAGCCTCCTTGTTGACTGTTCAATACAAAATGGTCATCCCTGGGACCATAAACACACAAACAACAAAAACAGACTGTGCAGGTTATATTTATGTGTTCATGCATACACACAAACACACACATATATGTATGTAACAATGATAATCAAATAAAAAGAGATTATCAATTTGAGTTGGAGGGATGGAAGAGGTTGGAGGGAGGGTGTTGGGAGGGACTGAAGGGGAAAGCAATGTAATTCTATTTTAATTAAAATGTATTTAAAATGTTAGGGACTCTAGATGAAGAAGCAAATATCTAATAAGCTCCAAATAAGTAAATTGGGTTTAGATTTCAAAAAGAGGATAAAAATCTACCCTCAAAGCTTCTATATGGGCTAGGAATTGTTTGCTTAGGATCCTTAACTTTCAGATAATCTTAATCTCTGGGTTCTGGACTACAGGGGTGAAGCAGAGCTGGCTCTGGGTTCTTTCTGTATGTGTACTATGTGCACATACAGTGTTAGACAAATTGTTTAGTCTTGCTGAGCCTTGAGTTTGTTCTCTATATGCAAAACAGAATGACAGGGGTTGAAGAACTAGTTCAGTCTGTACAGTAGTCTGTACAGTATTTACTGTGCAGGCCTGAAGACCTGAAGCTCTCCAGCAGACATGTTGGCATGTGTCTCTATTCCTAGTGCTGGGGAGGCAGAGACAGACAGGTCCCTTGAGCTCACTGGACAGTAGCCTCGCCCAGTTGGAAACCTTGAGTTCAGTGAGAGACCTTGTCTCAAAAAGTAAGGTGAGAGCAGTTGAGAAAGATACCTGATTTTGACCTCTGGCCTGCACATGCACAGGCACCCATTCCCATGAACACATGTGCACATGCATGCACGTGCGCGCGCACACACACACACACACATACACACACGCGCGCGCGCGCACACACACAAACACACACACACAGGAATGATACCATTGTTGGGCAAGTTCAGTGAGCTAGCTCAATATGACAGCAGTCAGTCACTGTAACAACTACATGAGCCCAATCAGCTGTCCAGCTGAAATGGCTTACTTTGGCCTACGGTTTTGGAGGCTTCACTCCATGACCCACTGGTCCTTTTTCTCTAGGCCTTCAGTGAAACACACATCCTGGCAGAAATATGTGGCAGAATAAGAACACAAACTTCATTGGCAGGAAGCAAAAAAAGCAAGAGACCCCTTCCAGGGCACACTCAAGTGACCTGAAGACCTCCCACCAGGCCCCACCGCTTAGGGTTCCAGCACCATACATTAGCCCTAACCTGAGGACCAAACCTTTAGCCTGAGAAACACTGGAAAAGATTTCAGGTCCAAATGATTGTACACAATGCACACACTGTACTCTGGGCTGGCTGCTGTTTCTGCTTTCATGGTAATAGCTGACTGGTTTGGGCAGGCAAACAGTGCCTAGTGTTTCACCCGAATTCATGTGCTCTCTTTCTCTACCCTGCCCCTACAAATTAATATTGTTATCATCCCATTTCACAGATGTGGAAACTAAGACCTAGAGGATATATAACTAGCACAACCTTGCATGGGCAGTAAGGCCTCCCTGGTATTTGAATACAAGATATGAGTTGATTCCCACTTCCATTGGCAGAGGTCTAGTTCTGTACTTCTCCCTAAGCTCGCAGAAGCCACCCTAAGTTTGATGGGGAAAAAAAATGGAGCAGTCAACCACAGGCAGTGATCAGCCCCTTGCTGGTTCCAATACTCTGGGGTAAGGAGAAAGCCGCAGGGACCTCCTCCCTTAGCTCCACAGAAGGCCTGGGAGGTAGCTGCCTAGGCAGCGTCCTTGTGAGTGCGTGCCCGTGAATGTGCGCCGGGGCCGGGTTATTCACACACAGATGCTGGCCACAGTAAATAAGCCAGTGGGGCTTGATTCATGAGCTCTGACAGGAAATCTATAGCAAGTGGTGTCTATAATCCACACGCTGCGTCGCGGCAAAATGAAAGAACAACAGTCCAATTACGGGTCCCGGTTGATCCCAGGCATCCTCCTCGGCCCTGCAAGGCCTCAGCCGGTCTGGTAAGAGCCAGCCATCAGGGTTAGTGGGACTACTGGGCCCCCTGTGGCCTAGCCACAAGGAGCAAAGTCTCCAGATCAACCACCAAAGTACCTGGGCTGAGCTGAGGTCCTGCAGTCTGAGAGACAGAGAGGAGGGCAATGGACCCCGCACCCACAGCTCTATCAAGCTCCTGCCGGCTTTACCAGCTCTGAGCTGTGGGCCCCTGAAAGCCCAGTCCCGGGCAGGTAGAAGAACTCTGTGAACACCCATTCTTGTTTTCTTTTAAAACAAGGGTGCTGCCCCTCGAGAGTCGGGGAAAGACACCCCGGGGTGGTTTCTAGGTCTGGTTTTCTGGATTTAGCAGAGGGCTGAGTTCTAGGTGACTCAGTGATTAGGGATGCCAACGGCCCCTGATCAGGATTCTCGGAAGCCCCTTTCCAGATAGCTCAGGAATTATGAGTGGGGGGAGGCTAGGGGGCTCTTCAAACTATTCCTATTAGTTCTGGTAACAGCCAGATCATGTAAAAAGCATGCTAACAAATTCATGTTCACTCTGAGCATGCCATCACTAAAACCAGTCTTTGCCGACGCCATCACTGTGTCCATGAGGAGTTAGAGAGCGCCCCATGTACTGTAAGAAGAGGACATTTTTTTCCCCTCCGTTTTTGAGACAGGATCTTCCTCTAAACTCCAGAGCCCAGGCTGCTCTGGAATGATGTCGCTCAGGCTGGGTTCAAACCCCTGGCAATCCCCTACTCTGCTGCTAAGATTAGAGGCGCCTGCCACCAAACAAGGCCAGAAAAGGAGACTTTGGACAGAGACACAGGCATGGGGGAGAAGGCCTGTAAAGATAGCCACATAGACAGGAGAGATGCAGCTCTAAGCCAGGGACCTCCAAGGGTTGCCAGCAACTGCCAGATGTGGGAGGGAGGCTGGGAACCTCTCTCACAGAGCCTCCCAGAGCTGTGAGAGAATCTGTTCCTCCTGGGTGAGCAACAAGTGACTGTCTGTGTGTGCGTTAGTATCGACTGACAATCTGATGGGCCCTAGAACGACCTCTAGGCACATCTGTAGAGAGTTTCTGGACGGGACTAATTGAAGTAAGAAGATTCACCCTAAGTGTGGGCAGCATCGTTCTATGGACTGGGGCCTTGGACTGAGTCCAAAGGAGAAAGGGAACTGAACACTGGCAATCTTTGCCCTCTGCTTCCTGGCGGTGTTTAAAGTCACACTCCTGCCACCAAGCCTTTCCTGCCGTGATGAACTGAAACTCAAACTGAGAGCCAAAATTAAACCCTTCAGTGGCTCTTGTCAGGTATTTGTTACAGAAAAAAAAAAGTCAAAGCAAAATAAAGCATACATTGTTACAGCTTCGCACAGCAACAGGTAGCAGGAGGATGTGAACGGAATGATTTTTGGCTCTGTCACCTAAGCCTCCCTGATCCTGCTCAAGCTACTCTCCATAGGGCTGTGATAAGGCTGGCACAGTGGGCAAGACACTTGCATACAAGTATAATGAGCTGAGTTCAAATCCCCTGAAGTCATGTAAAGGCAGACATGGTAGTACACATCTGTTGTCTCAGTAACCTGGTGAAATGGGATGTGGAGACAGATGACTCCCTGGGCTCTCACGGGCCAGTTCGCTCAGCATGTACAAACAAGGGACCATGTCTCAAACCAGGAGGAAGTAGAGGGCCAACACCTGGGATTGTCTTCTGATCTCCATGTGTGCTACATGGCACATATGCTCCCCCATTCTCTCTCTCTCTCTCTCTCTCTCTCTCTCTCTCTCTCTCTCTCTCTGTCTCTCTCATACACACACACATTACACCAATAAATAAATACAAACCTTTCATCACCATGAACTTTTGAGCATGTCAAGTGTACCAGGTACTGCTATGTTCTTCACAAAAACTGACTGAGTTTCATCCTCAGACCAAAACCTCTGAAGTAGGTCCTGTTACCAATCCCATTTTACAGATAGGAAAACCAAGCTCAAAAAAGATGTGTAACATGTCCAAAGCCACACAGCTAGTGAGCAGTGCAGCTACCATTCAGATCCCAGTCATCAAATCTCAAAACCCCATTCCATTTTGACTGTACTTATAGCCATTAATGAAGCTGGGTGTGGAGGCACACGCCTGTAATCCACTACTCAGGAGGCAGAGGTGGGAAGATTGCTGTGAGTTTAAGGCTAATCAGGATGTAAATGGGGAACCTGTCTAACAAAACCCCAAAACTCTGAACATTAAAGACTCATTAATGACATCACATGGGCCATCAAAGCAAGTGAAAACTCCTTACTGTGACTTTGCCTAGCTTCTTGCTGACCAAACTGTTGGCATGTCCAACCTTCAGCCCACGGGCCACATGCCACCGTATAAACCTAGCCTAACATATGATCATACACCATGGGCTAGGCATGGTGGGTAACACATTCTCTTAATCCCAGCATGCAGGAGGCAGAAGTAGGCGGACCTCTGTGAGTTCAAGACCGGTTTGGTCTAAAGAGTGACTTCTAGGACAGCCAGGACTACGCAGAATGTCCAGAGAAACCAAACAAAAGCAAAACAAACTAACAAAATACCCCACCACTAACAAGAACCAAAAGGACATCATGAGACTTTTGAGATGCCTTTGCTAAGTAATTTGATTATGTCTTTCTCGAGTGCACATGACAATGTCATGTCACCATTCCTGTAAGTGCATAGCTGCACTTATATACTCTAATGGAGAAATGGAGTATAATTCCTGTCCCCTTGAATGTAGACCAGCCTTAGGGACCAGCTCAGTCAGCTGAATCAGGGGAGGCCCCACATACTGTCTCCAAGGTCCATTCAGAAAAATAAACAACACTGGATGCTGGAACAGCTACCATGGCGTGGGGAGAGACCCAGGTAGAGAACCAGGGCTCCTGCGTGGGCCTCCTCGCCAGAGCCTCTGGTCCATGACTACCATCATATGAGCGAGCACTGAGCTAGCTCTGGCCAAGCCACCCAGACTGATGCTGTGACTAGCAGCTGAGACCAACTCTCACAGAACCCGGTAAGACACTACATTTTGGGGGAGTTGGTTATGTTTGTTGGATTAGAATCCAGAGAGCCTGGCTTCATCCAGTTTACAATGACCTTATGCCTCATTCTTGACTTCCTCAGTCACTGCCTGCTGGGACATATGTGCTTTGAGAGCGGGAAGGGGGTTGCCAAGCTCTGCAATCCTAGAAGGTGGCAGAAGCATTTTCTTGATGAACGAATAAATAAAACAATAACCAAGGCAGTTACTGTTTGTTGTGATTCTACCAGGAACCATATCAGGAAATACACTGGGTGAAAGACATATACCCAACACTCTCGGACATGATATAGTTCCTATTTTATGGACAAGAAAAGCGAAGCTTACGTGGACAGAATTCAGGCTCCACTCTAGTTCCACAGATTGCATGCCCAGTGCGGCTTCCCTTCCCCTCGCTTGGCTTGTCTGAAGGCCTCATTTGGGTCAGAGGAGCTGAACCCACAGCAGCTTCATGGGAAGGTTTTATATATGATAAGTCTCAGGTGAGGGCCACTCTCATTGACCCTTGTCTGGGTGTGATCAGGGACTCAGCAGGCGTTACTCATGGGCTTTCTCAGGACTCTGGTTGAGCTACGCTGACCTCTGGCCATCATGCATGTTATTCCTGCTTCCCAAATGATCGTCATCTGATCTAGACGGCCAGAGGGGAGAGGGCGGCTCCTTCCAGGAAGGCTGACTGACCCTAGGGCCTGGCGTCAGTCCTGCCTTCCTGCAAACACTCCCTGACGGAGCCCTTCATTGTCTCCAGTAAAGTCTGCATGATGGCTCCACGCCCTTGTATAAGCTAGTGTCTCTGAGGTGGGACAGTTCCTCATCAACACTGCTTAGTGTCCCTGTGTGACTGGCATTCTCTACCTAGGGCTTGCCATCAGGTCAGACTCCTCTGGACAATCTTCTGGACACATGACCTCGTGCCTTGCAGAGTTGCCCTGTAGCCCTCAACTTTTTGAGCACAGGATGCAAGCATCCACTTCTTGCAGAAAGATTCAGCCTGCTAAAGCTGTCAAAACTTCTGAGAATTCTCCTGTAGGGCCACCCCTGGCTGCCCCTCAGGCCACGGTGCCTAGTTTTACTCTCTTCGCTGTCTGGCAGTCTAATCCACAGTGATCTTAGCCCTCCCCAACACCACCCTGAGCTGGGTGCTGAACTGGTTCTAGCAGCCTTCCAACTGCTCTAGGTGGAAGTGAGTTCTCTATCCATTGTGTGAAGAGCCAGAGCTAATTCTTGCTTCTCCCCCACGGAGAGCCACGGAGCCCACTGGCATGAGTACCCCAGAGTCCAGGGCACTCAGGACTAGCAAGCCAGTTCTCAAGAAAAGTCTTGGCACCCAGGGTCTGGAAACAAGGATTCAGGGTGTCAGGAGAGCCAGCCAGAACCAGGTGGGCCTTTGGAGTAGGTGGCAACTGTTTGCTGGAGGTCCAGGGAGAAGGGAAGGGACCTTTGTTTGGTTTCTGTTTTTGGGGTGGGGGCTACCTCAACTCCTGATTCCCCTGCTTGGATTTGGAGGATTGAGTTACTCTGAAGGTGACTGGAATGTGGTGGCTTGGGGAGCAGGAGACACAGCTAAGAGCTAGAGTGTCTAAATACCTTTCCTGAGAATGCAATAAGGACCATTCAGACTTCTCTTCTGAGAACCACCAGAATTGGGGAAAGGATCCCCATATGCAGGGGGCACTGCTCCCACAGGGAGAGCAGAGCAAGGAGAAACTGCACACTTAGGGGGCAAGGCCACCGATTACAGTGGGGTCCATTTGCCTGCCTTGATGAACCTTTAAGACAGTCATTGGGAGCAGGGCTGGGTCTAGGCAGTTCATGTGTCCATTGTCCAGGCCTGAGGAGGACCTGATGGGCTCATTCTGCTCTGGAAGAACCCAAGACCCAATTGACCTCAGTTCCTCACCGTGGCGAGGACAGGCATCCTAATTCAGGCCCCTGCAGGAAACACATGCTAAGGGCCTCAGCCCAAGACAGTGCACGCACCTCCTACTCTGAGTCTGGCCTGTGATCCCCAATCCTGCGGTTCCTAGTTCTTTGTCAACACTACAGGGAAGAGTTACCCCAGGAAGGTAGGAGACACCCTTGTCATTAGTCTTGATTGTTTATCTGAATGGCTCCTCTTTCACTAATGCCATTCCCTAAACAGCAGGAGGTAGGGCAGGATACACATGCTTGCACGTATGTCATTCCTTTGCACGCGTGTACACATGCACGCACACATGCGCAGAGGCTGAGATCAACTTCAGCTGCCGTCTATCTTGTCTTTTTAGACAAGCTCTCTCTCTGGGACCTGGGGCTTACTAATTAGGCTAGGGAGCTGGCCAGTAAGCCCAGGAACTTTCTGGTGTCCATTTCCCCAGTGCCGGGATTACAAGTATGTGCCTTAATGCCTGACTTATCACATGTGTTCTGGGATCAAACTCAGATTCTCATGCTAGTATGACACTATTCTATTTGGTGGGGAAGACAGTTGAGTGCAGAGAGGTTAGGACGCTTTCCTGAGGTCACACAAGCTGTTTGATATGGAGATTTTATATATATACATATATATATCTACCACAGGATATACCAGCAGCCTTAATCCCTCATATTGCAGCTCACAGAAAGATCTTATTAGCATTTTTATCCTTTGCTGTTAAAGATAACGAAATGAAGCACATCTTTAGAGTTTCCTGAAAGCTATGTGTGTCATGCCGGGGGCATGGTTGAAGGCTGGGGACGTGATCCTCACACCTGCTTAGATGCCAGCCTGGCCATTCTCCAACTTTGTCCCTGCAATCATTCTGAAGGGTGTTATCTGAGGCTACATCCCTGTCCCTGGGCATTTGGGTGACAGCAATTTGGTCCAGGTTGTCTTGGAAGGCCATTCTCCTTGGGCAAATGGCCATCTTCAGCCCCACTGTCCTCTCTTCGCCTCCCACATCCCCCACCCTCTGCGTGCTCCCCAATTGTTATCTGTCAGTACACAGTAATTAGAGATGTGGCACGCTTGATAAAGATTGCTGCCTGCCCCAAGATGGAGCTGCCCTCTCGGACGTGTCTAATTAAAGTCCTGATTGATAAGATGAAGAAATCCCACCCGGATGGATGAGTGCTGGCCTCCCCCACCTCTGTGCCTCAGCCTCCTCATTACGGGTGACGAGGGAGAGAGATATAAAGGACCCCAGGAAATGCTTCTACGAAACGATCAATATGTCCTTTTGTGCAACGTGACAGGGCACGTGGCTCAGTCTTTTGAACCATTCCAGGAACCACAGGGGCAGTGCAGCTGGGATGGCCCCTTGCCCCAGGCTGGCAGGGTGGGGGTTGCGCTTTTGCTGTAGCTACAGTGTGCTCAGGCCCTGATGGCCTCAAGTGAGGGCTGATGGCCTCTTTCATGGGCCACTCCCTCTGAGCAGTGGTTGCAGAGTGTGCAGAAGAACAGCTATGTGGCCACAGCTGGCACTTGTTCAGACACCATGAACCTTCCTGAGCAGCTGAAACAGGGTACCCAAGAATGCACAATCAAGTTGGTGCTGGGGACCACAGCCCCCACCCAGGAGGATATATATGCCTTATAAACATGCCACTAGTTCCTATTTCATTCTGTGAAGGTCAGAGAGCCTTGCCTGAGATGTTGCCCTGTGGCTGAGGGGAACACACAAACAGGTGAGTTCAAGGGCTCATCTTTGATGAGGAGCTGGTAAGTGTGGCTTGGGTATGTTGGGAGCTCATCCTGGCTCTCCTGATAACCCTCCTTAGTGCCAACAGGAGCAGTAGGTGGTCCGTTTAGTACCGGCCACCTTCAGGTGCCAGGGTGTTCAGTGCACGCCCACCCTGCTGGAGCCAGGGGTTTGCTGGAATACCACATTGCTGTAGCAGCTAATAAATAGAAGTAATTTGATTAGCTTTCTCTAACTGGTGATAAGATCCTGACAAACCCTTTTTAATGCGTTTCTGGAGCAGGATGAAATTGTTTCATTCTGAGAGCAGGCCCCCCCGGGAGTTGCCTTGAAGCTCCTTTAGCGAGAGGTAAAAATATGCCAATCATTAATGAGGGGAGAATTACGGAGACTTTAATGCAATCAGAAAGAGGAGCCCCGAGGCAGCTTGGGAATAAAATCTGCCCTTAAATCAGAGAGATGCAGTGGTAGGAAGGCAGGAGGAGACAACAGAAGCTTGCTCAGAAAGCTGAGGCTCCAGGCCCTCCGGGCAGAATGGCCTTAGCTATATGGCTTATGTCTCCACAAGATCTTACTCACAGTAGGGACTCCCACCACCTAGGAATAAGATGTAACCAAATGAGGCAGTGTTTATTGAGAGTGCCCTCCCCTTACAGTTCCCCTCAGAACAACCACAGGCTCTCATAAGTTCCTAGGAAAGTCAATGACTGGTATACCTCCTTCCAGGGGCAACCGTGGAAACACAAACACCAAGAAACTCTGTACTGAAGCCAAGAGAGATCATTTTGCCTGGTTGTGGTGACACACACCTGTAAGCCCAGCACTCAACACAGAGGCTGAGGCAGGAGGATCACAGGTACAAGGCCAGCCTGGGTTACATAGTGAGGTCATGTCTAAGACACTGCAAAGAAAGAGGAAGGAATGAGAGAGGGAGCAAGGGAGGGAGGTAGGTAAGAAAAGAAGGAAAGAAGGAAGGAAGGAAGGAAGGAAGGAAGGATCGAAGGATCCTATCACCTGTAAGACATCCCAGTGACAGTTTCAGTAGCTAATCTAATGCCTTCTTCCCTTCAGGAATGAACTTCCTTCATTGGCCCCTATTACCCATTCTCTAGAAAGTTCTTACAGCTTCAGCCCATAGTACCACAAAAGAAAAAAGGGGCCACAGGAGCAAATGGACTTTTGTGTTTAGGAGATGTGTGTAGCAGTGGGCACAGGGGTGGGGTAGCAAAAACAGGAACACCTACCACTGAATATCCTTAATGCCTTATTTATAACAATGGGGGACCCTAAACTAACAAGGGCAGCTGGAGAGCTCCCTCTTCTACAGTTAGATGTCCACCTGGCTTCCTCTCTTTGTGGAAACAGGATGCCTTAGGACCCACAGGGTCAGGCCACCTGTATTGATGAGGTCAGAAGGTCGCTCCCACACCTGCCCCTCCACACTCACTCTGCCCGCTGCTCGCTTCCTGGCTACACTGGGCTCCTTCCCACTTCAGGACCTCGGTGCCTTCTTTGTCTTCCTTCTTCTTGAGGAGCTCAGATGTGGGGTGACTCTCTCACCTCCTTCAGGGGCAGTGAAGCAGAGTGAGTGGCTTCCTGAGCCCCGACTTCATCTCCTATCTCTTGCAGTTACCTACACTAAGTACACCTGCCACCTTGGGGCTCCCCATGTTAACAGAAGGCACAGGGGAATGGGGATGGAGGTCTGTTCACTGTGAAATCCTCCACACCCAGAACACTGTGCGCATCTGTTGTACTGAATGAGGGAGTTGAAGCCTGGAGGAGTCCCGAGGCCAACTCACCTTAATTTCCTCTCTCACTGTCAGGGTGGCTGGGGGAGGTGGGTGGGATGGGGAGTGTTCTGACTTAGAAGGGATTGAGACGCTCCAAGTGTGGAGCAGTGGCAGGGAACAACAGGCTGAGAGTCCCAGAACAAGATGCAGAGTCAAGGTCATGGGCTTCTTTGAGTGGCCAGCCCTCCAAGACCAGCTACCTGCCATCCAGATTCTGCTGAGCCTTGGAGAATAGTACTTGGGAGTTACCCAGATGAGGGGTGTCCATGAGCCTGCAAGTCAGGCCCTTCCTTCTGCTGAACCATAAGAGAAGGATAAGGAAAAAAAAACAAAACACCTCTTTCTGACCTGCTTTTTGGATGATTAAGAGGTGGCCACCAAATGGCACAGGGTCACAGGGCACACATCACAGGGCCAGCCTTTCTGGGTTTATGCCCCAGCTTTGCTGATGATTCACTGTGCAACCTTGGAGTTAGTGTCTTAACATTTCATGTCTCCTTTTTTGCCTCTTTGACAAAATGGGTTGAGCAATAAAAACAAATTGAAGGGGATGCTGAAGTTAAGATTGTATTATTGGTGTCAGTCAGGTGCATAGTGCCTACCATACGAAGAGCATTTATAACGCTCAGCACTAAGGTTATTAGTTATGATGAGTCAGGATGAGAAACCCCTCAGCAGGAAGCAGGCAAAAGCCTAACTCTGGAGTCAGTCCCACAAATACAAGCCGGGGTGTGTGTGTGGCAGTCAGAGAACAATCAACTGGAAACCCGTGACCAGTGAACAGTTATTGAGCACCCAAGACACACAAGGCACGAGGAGCCTGTGAGAAGGGATGAGGGACACTGTTGTTTAATCTTCTCCACCTAACTGCTCTGGGAAGGCAGCCATCCTGCTTACCCATCTTCTTGGCCATTTCACCCACAATCCCTGGCGCCCGGCACATAGAACAACATAGGTCGTTCACAAATATTGGATGAGTTCATGACAAGCACATTATACCCACCAACCCCTTCCTCTAGCCACCTCCTCCAGCTCTTCCCATAGGTGAGGCAGTTTCTGAACACTGCCTGCTAGTCTTCTCAACTAGACTGCATTGGTCAGTCCCTGCCTACGCCCGGCTCCAGGCAGGCCACCCAGAAGGCCCTGGTATGTTCAGACCCCGGGGATAGGAAGATAGAAGAACTCTTCTTCAGCATTCATAGGATGCTGGGGCAGGGTCTGGTGCAACCTCCATGCTCGCAGGCCCCTCCCCACTCTGGCTTTCAGGCCTATGGGTAACTAGGGATACCCTGAGGATCTGATTGGAGTTCTCCATCCCAGTGATCACCATCCTCATCCGATGGCATGCAGGATTTTCTTTTTCCTCAATCCAGAAAGGAGTTACAGCTCCAGAAAAAGTCTTGCTCCAGCAGAGACAGAGACAGAGACAAAGAGACAGAGATGGAGAGAATCAGAGAGACAGAGGGACAGGGATGCAGGGAAGTAGAGGCCGATGGGGCATCACACTGTCCTGATGCTGGAGGGCTGCCCCTCTCACAAACAGTCGGGAAAAGGAGGGGGGGCTAGCCAGCAGGGGCTGCCTTGCTGCAAATGGCTCCCTTTGTCATTCTGTTTTGTTATGATTAAAAATGCATGTCGCAGGCGAGGCCCTGGAGTGGAACCCGGTTGAAAATTGAATCATTAATATTCCCCTGCAGCTGATGCCCAGTGCTTCCCATGCAGCTGGGAGCCAGAGGCCGGAATGCAACAGTTTCAAGTCCTGGCAAGGGAGGAAGACACAGTATGCACCAGCCCCTCCCCCAGGGCTCCTGCCCCATCTTTTGGGATGGAAACAGGTGTCAGGCGAAGGTTCTCTGAACTTTTTTTGATCTCTGGCTCTGCTCAGGTCTAGAATGGATGCCAAGTTCTTAGTGGCTAGCAGTGCTCAGCCTGGTACCTTTGCCCTCTTGACTCCAAAACTGCCCCTCTGACCTTTCTCTCTCTGCTGGTTTTTTACCTGTTCTTTCTTCAAGTTAATAGCAATAGTGTTTTCACTTTTTTTTTTAACTTCTTATTGATTAGGCAATGACCTGCTAGTTGCTATTTGAGCACCGTTATGTCTATGAACTGAAGTAATTCTCTCAAGATAACCAGGGTGTGTGACTTCTCCTACAGGTCCATTTTACAGATAGGAAAGGGGAGGCACTGAGAACTTTGACAACTTGGTCAGGGCCACACATCCACTAAGCAGCTCCAGTGTTTGTGTTTCTCATCTCTGGATTCACACGTGTGGCTAGTGGGCACTGAGGTTGTTGCTAGTCTGCAAACAGGGTGACAGGAGTGTCAACTACAGAGCAGACTGCAAAGGCTTGGGTCACCAAGAAGAAGGCAGAGTAGTTCAGTGCAAGTTCTTATTTGTATAGGCTAGATGTGGAAATGATCTTTATTTGATCTTTTGGGTTAATTAGAATATATCATGAAGAAGCATGGCTGTAGGAATTGAGAACCACACACAGGGCCCTTGTAGTGGATTGTGTTGTATTTCTTTCTACAGCGATGGTCTCACCCATCACAGTCTTGACTTGGGTTTTTCCCTTGTCTCTCAGCTTGAAACTTAAATGTCACTTCTCAGAGAAGACTTCTCCAGTCTCGGGAAAGCCCTCTGTCACCGTACCGTGGGTTGGTGCAGGATCACAGCCTCGCATCAGGCACGGATGGATGCATCCACAGGCTTTGGTTGTCTTTGAGTAGGGGTAGAGCTGGGAGCGGATCTGCTGTTTGGATGACCTCACCCTTTTCTTTTTGCTTTGTGTTTCCAGACAGGGCTTCTCTGTGTAGCCCTGGCTGTCCTGGAACTGGATCTGTAGACCAGGCTGGGCTTGAACTCGGAGATCCACCTGCCTCTGCCTCCCAAGTGCTGGGATTAAAGGTGTGCACTGTTACTGCCCTCCTTGAATCTCTGTTCTCTTAAGCCAGGACGACAGCCAGCCACTCACCAAAGCCACAATATCCACAGAAGATGACCACTGAAAGAGCTGGGCCCCAAGCCTACCAAACTCCTACGTGAGCCAGACCAAGTCTAGAGCATGGGATTGCAGAGCCAGGCATGTGCCTGGGGTCCACAGTCTGTTGCAAGGCCTTCCTCACAGGCCAAACAGAAAGAGAGCAGACTGAGAAGCACTCTGGACCTCCCTGCTGGGGAGAAAGCTGTGCTTCAAGACAGATTCTCGAAGGCAGCCCCCTGTGCATAACAGGGTGCTGCTTACCCCAATACCCAGTGTTGTGCAACCAGGAAAGGGTTCAAACAGCCAGGTGTGCTGCTGTGCTTATGTGCACCTAACATCCAACCCTCGAAATGAGGAGGCAGGGGAATCAGAAGTCTCAGGCTATTCATGGCTGCATAGCAAATTTGAGACCAACTTGGGGTTACAAGAGACCCTGTCTCACAAAACAAGCAAATACCACCACGAACAACAACGACAGAGACCAAGGAGGGGCGCACTCTGTAAAGTGCTTACCATACAAGCATGAGGACCTGAGTTCAGATCCCCAGAACTTACATAAAAGACAAAAGCCACGCTCAGTGCTCTATGTGTGTAACCCCAATGCTGGGGAGGCAGAGACAGGAATTCTAGCCTATCCTGCTCTAGCCAATCAGTGAGCTCCAGGCTCAGCAAGAGATCCGGTCTCAAGCCATGGACAGCAATTGAGGAAGACACCCTCCGCCTTCTGCAGGTCTCTGGCTTCTATGTGTACATCCACCCACCCTCACACACACACACACACACACACACACAGAGAGA
>JAQHUG010000081.1:5052226-5074643 GCA_028555095.1 Dicrostonyx torquatus
AGACCCTCAGCTCACACCGCCATGCACAGTGCTGGACCGGCTATATCTTAAAACCGTCTCAGCAGTAGCTCTTTTCCTGCTCTTTGTAAAGTGAGCAGGAAGATTCTGGAAGGAATGTAGGGATTTTGAAAGCCTCTTTCCTCCTGGCCTTTTGGCAACAGGCTGTGGAAAATGCTTAGAGCAGCCAACCTGTCATCTCCTTGCCCACTACAATGACTGGGAGTGAGCACTGCCCAGGGAACTTTCACATATCCCCTGTGGTCCTCAGCACTCCATTAAGGAAGTGCTCTCACCATCCCCACTTGGAGATGCTGAGAGAGAATGGCACTACTTTGTCCATCATCACAGCAGGTGGGAAATGAGTAAGGTCCTACTTTGTTTTCTGGGCTGGGATAAACTTGGATCTCAAACAACCTGGGAGAGGAAAGGGTTAACTTTGTTTACACTTCCAGGTCACAGTTGGATTACACTTCACAGGTATAAGCTGGATTCCAAGTCACAAGGCACCACTGAGTCAGGGCAGGAACTTTCAGCAGAAACCACAGCGGAGCCCTACTTCCTGGTTTCCTGGCTTGTCCTCAGAAGCTTTCTTACACAGCCAAGGTCACCTGCCTAGGGATGGTGACACCCATCAGGCATCAATCAGCAAGACATGGCACAGAACAATCTGTTCTAGGTAACTGTTCAGTTGAGGGTCCCTCTTCCTCAGGTGACTTTAGCTTGTGTCAAGTTGGCAATAAAACCGAACTTTGGCAGCCTCGTCTGGCTCTGAGGCCTGCTTTTACCCAAATATCATCTCAGAGGCCATGGTATAGCGAGATAGGTTAATCCAAAACTGTTAAGAGCTACCACTCTTGGGGATTGTCTCTTCTCTGATTTTATTTTAGTTTCTCAACATCCTTAGAAGATTCAGAGCAGAGACCAGCCCCCATCGGCAGGCAGAGAAAAAACACTATGGAGAAACTAAGTCTTGCAGAAGTCCCAAAGGTCAGCTAGAAGAAGGGAAGCTGGTACCAGGACTTCCCCAGGTGTGAGGAAGCATGGGTGCCACTGCTGGAGGGGGAAATGAGGCCCATGAAGCCACAGAAGGGCAGCCTCTGCTAACTGAAATAAACATCAAAACTCTGAATCTTTGTGTTTGGAGTAATAGTCCTGACTAATCTTCTTAGCGGTTCTCCAGTGCACTTAATGAGAGTGGGGTCTGGGAAGGTAAAGAGGAAAGCAAGCTGAGAAAAGTAATAGTAAATCCGCAAGGCCCAGCCAACGCCACATCTGGGTCCCTGGCTTCAGATGACGGGAACATGGGCTAGCTGACCTACCGTGACTGGTTATGCTACAGGCACAGGTTCGTCAGGACCATCGCTTCTCAAGTGAGCTACTCAAAGCTAGAGAGCCTACGAGACCTCCTGTCACAACCAAGGGAGCCAGATTCTGCAACGTGTAAGCACCTGTGTTCCCACGCACCAACCTCTGTCCCTGCCCACCAAGGCCTGTAGATGGAAGAGGACTCCCTCAACCCAGGGCCTCTCTCCAGCTGACATCAGTGTTCAACAATGCTGTGAATACACGCATGTGCACACGAGTGTGTGTGTATGTGTGTGTGCTTATGATTATCGAGAATGTCATTTACCTTGTTCCTTGAGACAGTCTCTCATTAGCCTGAGACTCACTGATTAGGTTAGGCTAGCTGGCCAACAATCCCCAGGGGTCCCCCGTCTCCATCTCTGTAGTTCTGGAACCATGAATGACGTCACCATGCTAAATCCCCCCCACCCCCAAAAACATACACTCCACATCATTTCAGTCCATCAGTGTACTTTGAATATCAGAGTAACTACAATTTCTCAGGAGGTCACAAAGAGAAGGTAAACAAAACGACGACAAAATGCCCTGCATCTCTTCTGCCTGCTTCCCCAAACTGGATTGTACAAACATAGAACACACAGCTGTTACCTGACCTCACCTTTATAAGGGGCAGTAAGGCCCTGCCTGAGACTGGCACAGAAGCAACCCATCCATGACAGTCCTTTCTGCTGTTTTAGGCCTGCCCCTTCATCGTCAGAAACCCTAAAATGCTCACACATCCACATACAGAGACTAACCAGCAAGAATTTTACTCTTGAATATTGCTAGAAAGATCACTAAGCCAAGCTAATCAATTGTCTCAGCCAGCTACCAGTCCCCAAGAGACGCCCTGACTTTTCATTGCTGTCATTTAACCCTCAGTGGTCCAGGGTTCTGTACTCCATCTTCCCCCACGGTTGCAGTGATGCCCTTTGGGGGTGGGGTGGATCCGGTACCTGGAAGGATGCTCATGGCCCACCAGCACCTTTCAAAGGCCTTGTCTGCGCTAATGGAAGCAGACACTCTGCAAGGCTTCAGAGAGAAGGGCTTCCTCTTATGTGCACCCCTGGGACCAAACCGGGCCTGACAGAGTTTGAAGGGCCAGCGGAGGCAGGCACTGCTGAGAAAGGGGAGAGGACAGAGCCTGACAAAGGAGAGGAATGGGTGGGAGGAATCGGTGGGAGAGAGGCACCGGTTCAGCAATTAAATGACATCAAGTCAGGCAAAGCTCCTTTCCTGAAAAGGATGTGCAATTCCTGGGAAATAGCCTGTTTTCTCTGTCTCTGTCTCTCTCTGTCTCTGTCTCTGTCTCTCTCTCTCTCTCTCTCTCTCTCTCTCTTGACTGGCAGAGAGGGAAAGGGGCTGGAGCCAGGACCATGGTCAGTGGGTCATTAGCTGCTATAGTTGATAATATAGACAAGCAATTCTCAGCCTGTGGGTTGTGACCCCACAGGGATCACATATTAGATATTTACATTACAATTCATAACAGTAGCAAGATTACAGTTATGAAACAGCAAGGAAATAGTTTTGTGGTTGGGGGTCACCACCACCTGTATTAAGGGTCACAGTGTTAGGAAGGGTGAGGACCACTGGTCTAGATGGATAATCAAAGTTTCAATTCACTCCTCCTGTGATTAAGGGATTGGACATGCCCCTTGAGAGAAGAGATTCTGTAATTCATCTGAATGCATTCATCGAACACTTACTGTATGCCTGACACTGTGCCAGGTACTAGGGTCTTCGATAGGGAGGCTGAAAGGGAAGTATGACAAGTCAAGTGTTTCCTGGCAGTTCACTGTTGTTAGGGACAGTGAGCAGAGGGAGAAAGACTACAGGTCACACTGCAAGGCTGGGTGGCATTGTGGTCCCTATTCAAGATTCCCCACTTCAACCAGCAAATAAAGGACTTCTCGGTGGGAAAGAAGAGCAGAACCCACTGCTCTGTGGCACAGTGACTCCCCATCCAGGGCTCTGAGGACAGGAGCATCACACAAGAGGATAACCTTTGCAAAAACTACTGTGGTCCCCACTCGGCTCTAGAATCTATCTCTCAAGGCAGTTCTAACAAGAGAAAAGGGGACCAAACAGTCACCTGCAGCCTTATGGTCACAGGAGTGCTGGCTTTACCCAGACTTATTCAGCCTGTTCTGTATGTAACACCAGAAACTGGCCTCGGAGAAGGAGGAAGAGAGCAGGATGCAGGACGGTCTCGAGACCCAAGCACCAAATTTCTCAATTTCTCACCAGAATATGAGTCAGGATCCAGAGCGTGGACAAAATCAATTTCCAGTGTCACATCCCTGTCTGAATGATGCTGCCCCAGGCCCATGCTCTCTCTACTCTCTCACCGTGGCTTAAAACCCCAAGTTCTTTTCAGGCCCAAAGGTCCTGGGCACCCTGAGCTCTGCTCCCAGTGGGATGTCTAGTGGAGGGACTTCTGAGGGTTGCTGACTCAAGACTCCATCTAACAGCACAGCAGGGAAAGCGGCCCTCTGTGGAGGTGTACACCAGTTCCCGGGGCTACATCCCAAGGTGTGCAGAATCGGTGCTCTGGACTGAGCTCGAAAAAGATGTATATACATCGTTTGGACAGGGCTTGAGCAGTTTGTCTTCCCCGGGGTTGTATCCTGAGCAAAGGGGATTAGTGAGACCCTGTGGGTCTCCGCAGTACACTGAGAAAGGGGCTTGGGAGTGTTGGAGTCCTAGCTGTCTGAGAGCATGTGCTGTTAACTATAGCTCCAAACTGTTAGCAGAGGCATGTGGGGCATGCCTGCTCAGCAATGGACTAGGCTAAGGCGGGAGCAAAGCATAGATGATACAGGACTAGTGATGTGGTCATCGTGACACACCCCACTGCAAGCGGATGCAGCAGAGAGGGAGGTCATGGAGAGTGGAAGCCCCAAGAAGAGGAGGGCTTCACGGGAAAGGTGTTGAGGGTACACGAGGACCACCTGAACAAGACTCATGGGCCACCACTTGTGGAGAAAGCTGTGCCCAGCACCCCAGAGACAGTCGCTCAAAGATCCCAGAGGAAGCAAGTCAGCTGACTTCAGAAAAGAGGGGTGGCAGGAATCCAAGTTAAAGAAACAGAAAATGTCCACCTGGTTGGTGACAGAGGAAAAGACGGTATCACAGAATGCCCGTATCAGGAACTTGAGAAGGAACCCTCAGAGCCGGGACCCAGGGTTTGTTCAGCAGTCACATGGCTCTGCCTTCTCCTCCCTTTACTGAACTCCAGAGAACAGCAGAGAGAAGCTAAGGAGTTTTGCCTGGGCTTGGACACCTGACCTCAGCTTGACCTTGATATGACTCAACCTTGGTCAAGTTGGTCAAGTTGCCCCTGGCTTTCTCAGGCTGGAGATCAGGGAGATTGCTACCTGCCTTCACCTAGCACGGAGAGCCAGAGAGACTGGAGGGCCTGGGGGAAGGGAACAGAATGGCAGAATCAAGCAAAGGGACCCAATTGGAGATCCCAGGCACTGGCTGATTTGGAAGTTCCTGCTCCAGGGACAGGTGCCGGTCCTCTGTGCAACACGAGGGACTCTCCAGATGCTGGCAAATTGAGCCATTCTCCTGTCTCTTATTCTCACTTCCAGACTAGAGAAAGAGATTGATTTGAGGAGTCAGAGTCTCAACTCCTCCAAGCCTCGGAAGGATCGAGCAGCCCAGCCTGCTGTGGGGTTCGGCAGGACGGAACCCCTTAGCTGGCTCCGGCCCCAATCTCCATTTCCACTTTGTGAACCCAGCTCCCCCTCTCCACAGCTCCACCCCACCTTCCACTTTGAGGCGCCCAGAAGTTCCACAGCTGCCTGGAAACGCTGATGACTTAACTGGTCTAATTTTTTTTTTCCCCAGCAGCCCTGAGGGGTTTTAACTCTTTCCTCCCGCAGAAACCCAGCTTTTGGAGTTGAAAGTTTAAACTCTCACTGGGAGACTCATAAATATTCGGAATCACTCTTTCCCTCTCTGTTTGATTAGGAAATGAGCCTTTAACTCAATGTAATCCCCAAGCCATTAACAAAAAAGCCCTCAACAGCTCCACTATTAGAATTTCACTCTTAACCCTCGGAGGATTGAATTAGATTAACATAACTACCCACAATCTGAGTTTATTTTCTGTGCCAGATAGAAATGTGTTTTCAGGAAAGGCAAGGGGTAGGGGAAAGGAGAATGGCAAAAGAGAGAGAGAGAGAGAGAGAGAGAGAGAGAGAGAGAGAGAGAGAGAGAGAGAGAGAGAGAGAGAGAGCTGTCCCAGGGTCTTTGGTTTAAAGTCCCTGCCAGCTGCCGTTTTTATTCATGGGGTTTGGAGAGACCTCAACTACCTAAATTGTTTGAATCAGGGGAGTACTTTCTGGCGTTTGCCATCCCTTCTTCCTGGAGATTAACAGTCCTGCACCTGAGCCTGCAGCATTCCAAAGCACCTGCTTGTTGGCCCCATTGTCCCCAATTTGGGAAGAGGTCAGAATGGATTCCTGCGTGCTCTAGGGAAGGAAGGCCCATGAAACCACAGTGTGCGCACACGGGCAACAGCTTGTTGACATACACAGAGATGAGCAATGATGCCAAGGATTGTGTTAGATTCTGCCCACATGAAGTCACAGGCAGCTCCGTGACCAATTGCATTTAAGAAATCAGTTAGGGGGAAACAATGAGTCTGGTGGGAGCTCAGACCACATACAATTAATGGTTATTGAAGCAGAAAGTAAGTAATCAGGGGTTGTACGCAAATGCCCTGGAGTTTCCCCCAACTGCATCCCCACAGGGAAGCCTACAGGCAGCAAAGCCAAGGCCTCCATCATGCTATGCAGCAAGCCCCCAGCCCGTCTGAACATATCTGCAGGTCAAGGGAGAGGGCAGCTTGTTTTAAGTGTTTCCACAAACGCTCTCTCCCCTCTGGACTGTGACTGCTATCAAGAACACAGGCTCTCCCTATTACCTTTAGTCAGGAGTCCCCACCAGACAGGCCTCGGTGTACACATGGGGGAGGGGGTTGGTGGGGAGGAAAGGACTGGCCGCTGTGTTGAAAGGTTAAAAAGCATACAGACGTCCTTTCAGAAGCCCCCGAGCTCAGAAAGTCCGGGAAGCTCAGCTTTGCAAGCAGTGGACCGCTCCGATCTCTGTGCACAATGTCTCAATCACTTGATTCGCACGAGCCTTAATTAACAACAGCCCACAAAATCCCACCCCAGCACATTGCAGGGAAGGCTTAGCAGGATTGGTTTGTCAAACAGAGACCTTGGAATAGGAAACAACGATACCCTGACATGGACAACATACCCAGCTTTCCCTTCCTTAGATTCTTGGACATGATTTTGATACTAGATCTTAAACAATAACATTCACCCTCTGTACTCTTTTTTCCTTTCTTTATTTTTTTCTTCTCACTTTCTGGTACAGAGTCTCATTAAATAGCCTCGGCTTTTCTAGAAAACCCTCTGTACACTAGGCTGGCCTCAAACCTACAGAGATCCACCTGCCTCTGCCTCCCAAGTGCTGGGATTAAAAAGCACGTGCCATCACACCAGGCCACCTCCTTTTAGTCTGCGTTTTTCCACTGGTGAACATGTGAAACTTGCCTTCTCCTTTCTTTTGACTTCCCGATCCCATTCCTCCCCCCAATAATAGCAAATTAAAGATATTAATAACCCACCATAAAATGCAGGTAGAAATAAGGACCCAAGAGAAAGGCAAGTTGAAACGAAAATGAGCTCGAATTGCCCCGGAAGCATGTGTGTACCCCCACACGTTATTTAACTTTCATCAGCTGTTTTGCTGACAAACCTATTCTGCATGCCATCAAAACCAATTCAGGCCGACTTGCTTTGTTTAGTGCTTTTAAATGGAAGTGAGGATTGTTTCTTTGTTCCGATACCAGTTCCTTAAACGAATCTAGAAGTAGTCCTTAGCAATATAGCATCTGGTAACAGAAGCATAAGCAAATAGAAACTCATTGGAAAAAGGATGGAGTCTATTTAAAAACTTGTACATACTGTACATTAAATACCAACACATAGCTTTTCACTGGTGGTGGGTTTTTTTCTTCTTCTTCTTTTTAACTTTAAGGCCTTTTCTTCCAGAAATGCTATAAAGCCAATCTCCTCAAATGCAGGAATTCTGGTTAATATGACCCATTATCTAGAAACTAAAGTTGCAAGGTTCCACGTGAAACTCATGGTAGGCAGAAAAGACTCAAGGACAGCAATGGGATGGGGTGGAGTGGGAGGTGAAGGGTGTGTGTGTGTGTGTGTGTGTGTGTGTGTGTGTGTGTGCTCCAGAGCCACCTGAAGTGCAGGGTTGACCCACCCTGTGTGGCACTGAGCCCAGGTTGACAAGACAGGCAACTTTTTCTCCCCAATGAAGGGTGCAAAGCCCCCCACATCTGGGCTACTCCTTTTTGATACTTCTTCCTAAACCAAGTTTCCTATCTCCCACCAGAGTTGAGAAAATGCACCCAGCAATGGAGTCAGTCCAAACTGGCAAGGAAAGGGTCGGCTGCTTTTATCTCCACTTTGTCAAGTAGAATCACTCCATGAAGGGGCGGGGAGCGGGGGTGTCCCCTTTCCTTGGAGGTGCTGGAAATAAGTTATTGGAGCTGTCATGACTCTAGCTGAACCTGAAAGCTCCCCGGGTGCCCCCCGAGACTGTCAGCACCCCTCCATCATCACCCTGAAAACCCCCGAGAAGCCAGCCTCTGTCACCTCTCTCGCTCACCAAATGCTGGAGCTACCAACAAATGAAAGTTTTCACGCTGGGAGACATAACCACCCCACTGAGCCATGTGTGAACTTGGCTTTGCCCTTTTGATTTACTTTACTTTCTCTCCATGAAAACAAATAAAAAGCAAAGGAAACCCACGGATTCCAAACGAGTTCGTGTAACCATCGCATGGAGACCCCCTGACCTTCTCATGACGGTCGGAGAGAGGCAACATTTACCTCTTGGCCACGCGGGGATGGATGGATGCTTCAGCGCGTGGAAATCAGGATCAAAGAACAGGCGTGGAGAGATATTTTTATCCATTAAAAGAGAGAGCAAATGCACAGGAGAGAGGAGGAGGGTGTGTAGGGAGGACGGGAGGCACAGGGCAGTCTGGGGAGCAGCGAAAGAAGTTAGCTTACTTACATGGTGGGGCTGGCTGGAGGACAGGGCTGCCGAGGAAGGAGGACCGCTTACCCTCAGGTGTTCCAGTGGCTGACGACTCCTTGCTTGGCTCCTCCGACACCAGCTGACAGTCCCCTGTCTGTGTCTCTTTGTGACTAAGGACACAGTACTCCCAACCTATAAATAGATTCCGACTCCGTGATTGATATAACAGGCAGCTGACAGGAAAAAAATCCCATAACCATAACCAGGTCTCAAGTAAAACAGCAAAAACCTCTGGACTTTCAACTCCAGGGAGCCCCATGCAAGCTTCCTAGTCACCTATGGGGCGCGGGAAAGGGGGACATGACATGTATTGGCAAAGCAGGGGACCAGGGCTGTTGAGTACTGTGGTAGTGTGGAAGACAATGGCTTCTTGAGTGGAGCGGCTCACTGGCTCACTTGGGTCACACTGAGCTGGTGAGGACGGGTCTGTGCAAAGGGAGGGAGGAGCCTGAAGGAGGTCCTGACCCTGTGAAGGAGAGCTCCTCCAGCCCCTCCCCCCATCCTGAGCCCTGGTCGTCAGGGCCCTGAGTAGTCAACAGTCTGACTTGGGAGCATTCGTCAGCTCAAGTGCTTTCCACGAAAGTTTCCATTCCCCCTGCCAGATCAGGAGGCAGGGAGGGTGTGCGGTTCCCCTAGCTCGAGGGCCAGAGGGACTGTCGGGGGGCCAGGCAGAAGGCCCCTGGAGCGTAGAGAGAACCAGGGACCCAGGAAGAAGCTGGAGCCAGCTGTGTCCACAAGGCAGAACTCTTGCAAAGGCAGGTGGCATTCTCCATGAAAGAAAGGCCCATAGTGGGGGCCACCTGGTACCTGTTTCTTCCAGAAAGATTTCCTAGGAGGCCAAGCTCTGCAAAGGTTTCTTCCAGAAAATGAGCCTCACTCTTTTGGTACTAAAGGGTCTTTATAAAAAGAGCACCCTCTGCTCCAGTTTCTAGATGACTAGTACAGCCCCCTGGGACAGGTCAGTTCATATTCAGAAGCTAAACAAGGGGATGAAGTTTCCAGAAAATAGTAGCATCGTGGGGGGAAGGACAGTAATATGGCTTAATCATGCGGGGCTATGAGCTTCAGCTTTTGGAGTTACTTGGGTATGCTCAGTTGGCACAGGGCCATCCTTACAAGGTCCCCTCTAAGGGAGTCATGGAGTCAGTCCTTGTTGGTATGGAAGGGACATAATAAAACCCTTAAAACTTCCTGATCATGATTTTTTTTAATGTTTATTTATTATTTATACAATATTTTGTCTGTGTGTATGCCTGCAGGCCAGAAGAGGACATCACACCTCATTACAGGTGGTTGTGAGCCACCATGTGGTTGCTGGGAATTGAACTCAGGACCTTTGGAAGAGCAGGCAATGCTCTTAACCTCTGAGCCATCTCTCCAGCCCCCTGATCATGATTTTTTAAAGGAAAAAGTTAACCCATCTCTCTCTCTCTGTTAGAACCAGTTCTTCCCTCCCTAGGCTAGTAGGGACTACAGGATATGTGGTACCCGACCTGTTAAAGTCAAAGACCTGTTTGACCTGTAGGATCTCAGATACCCTACTGCAGCCTGTCAGTGGAGCAGGAAGGTAAAAACAGTGTTTGCCTTATTCACCTTCTGACCCAGGGTTACCATGGTAATTGATACATAGCAAGACTTCCTGATTGTGGACTTTCTGACTGACTAAAGAAATGGATGAATGAGTGTATGAGCAAATGAATGGTACCCAAGACACTGGGAGTCATTCTTCCAGGATGTCAGAAGAATGTGTTTCATGAGAATGCCCCTGGGAAAGTAGAGAGTTGGGACAGGGACTTTGGGAGAATCAGTCTGATGTATCCATCATTTGTGCATGGTTCTGCCCAAGAACCCAGTGCTTCTGGGTGCCAGGCCAGAGTGGCTAGCAGCCACCAATTCGCATCCTTCTAGTGAGCCTGGCCATATGCAGAGTAGCTTGCAAATGTTGCTGTTGGGAAGGCAGAGAGCTCTGCAAGGGTAGGCCTTGGGAGGGGTCCCTGCTGATGGCCGGATTCTGAAGCACTTGGCACATATTCCCCACCAGGCGCCTTCCTGGGGAAAACCCCTCTTCTGATGCAGACTGAGGCCTTCCCTTCAACATCACCATTCTCTATACAATCTCCAGCAGCTGTCTGGCTTCTCACTGACCCCTTGCTGCTTCCTGTGTGTGTGTGTGTGTCTGTGTGTGTGTGTGCGTACATATGTGTGTGTTTGCATGTGTGTATGGGGTGTGTGTTTCTTTCATGGCCACAGTCCTCCCAGGCTCCCCCAGACCCCTGTGTACTGCCTGCTCTGACCCAAATGCACAAGAAAGGAATTGAACATGTGCCTATGGGAAGCATTTACTTAGCGAGCCCCATGAAATCCTGGTTTTGACTGTTATCCCCAGGCTGATGTCTGAACTGGTCCAACCTCAGTCTCAACTCTTCTAACTGAGCCAAGCCTTGGATTCACCCATCTGAGCTGCCCCGTGTGTATATGGGGGATGGGGTGACCCCAGTGATATTATACATCATCATTTTGAATACTGGCCATCATCGTGGGAGACCATTAGACTCCGCTCTCCAGAGGCTCACTGTTCCATCATGAAGCCTGTCCCCTGCCACCTGCAGGGCACCTACTCCCAAACACTAGACCATCAACTGACTGGTTGTGCTGAATTATTTCCTCTTCCATCTATTACCAGGAAACTCAAGTCATGTCCACTTACTTCTCTGAGCCTATGCTTTCCTTATTTGCAACTGGAAACTCCAAATGCCTAACTCACAAAACTATCATGAGAATAAAATGACTTAGTCCAAGAAGATATGTCGGACAGTGTCTGGAGGGTAGAGTATCATGTATAAATACTCAGGGTATCCGCATCATCCATGTGCATCCCTGTATTCTTTCTGGATCAGGTCCCTCCCTGCCCATCCTCACGGCCTCCCTCCTCCTTTCTTCAGGTCTTTCCTAAAGCATTGGTGGGACAGGCTGATGGCATCCAACCCTCCCCAACACCTCATCCTTTATCCAGAAGTACTCCATTCTGAGTGTCCTAGGATCCCTGAAGAGTTGAATATCCTCCACCTCCTAGAACTTCCCATCCAGAAGTCACAGCATTGCTTTAAAACAGGTGATGCTGGTGCCAGAGAGATGGCTTAGCAGATACGTGTGCCTGTCTCCCAGCCTGATGAACTGAATTCGATCCCCAGACCCACATGGTTGAAGAAGAGAACTGACTCCCATACAGTTGTCCTCTGACCTCTACACACATGCTGTAGCACTCCCTAATAGATAAGAATATATCTTTAAAATTCAGGAAATTCAGGCGGCTGGGAATGTGGCTCAGTTGATATAGGACTGGCTTTGCAGACATGAGGACTCGAGTTTAGATCCCCAGAACCCATGTGAAAAGTCAGATGTGGTGACACAGTATAATCCCAGTGACAGACAAGGAACAAGTGGATCATTGAAAGCAGCTCAGTTGGTGCGTCCCATGTGTCAATGTCCTGGGTCAGTGAGAGATCCTGCCTCTCACAAAAGGTAAGGATGCCCGAGAACACACCCAAGGCTTCCTCTACCTTCACATGTCCTCTGTGCACAGGCACCCTCCGACCCCCACACACATGAAGACAAAACACAGATAGCAACCACAACCCAGTCGCCTACCGTACCCCGGGAAAGTGAAGGCTTCTCCTTCAGAAGAGGCTCCTGAGGTCTTCTTGACAGCGCCCTCCCTTGAGTGGTTTGCTTTTGGTGCACAATGCACTTTCACATAAGAAGAGCACCATCCTGGAGCGTACAGTTGAGCGTGGTAAGTTCATCCACACATTGCACGATAAGCACCACTACGTATCTATTTCTAGGATATTCACAGCACCCCCAAGGGAGCCTCCCCATCCCCCCACCCCCCACATTAGGCTGCAAGGGTCATCCCAGTGAAATACTGCCATCTGGGTGGCTTAAGCAAAAAAAATCTCTGTCTCTTTAACATATATATTTTGAGGACTCAGCCTCTGGAAAGATGGTCTTCTCTCTGTTTCTGTGGATTCCCCAGAATGAGAGTTTCCTAGGCAAAGACAGCGTGTGGGCATCCTCCTAAACTCCTAAGCCCAGGCCACGTGGCCATGGCTCTGTTGCAGCCCTGTGTTTTGGGTGATTTCTTGCTGGCTGTCTCCTGCCACCCCTGTTCTTGACCATGTCAGGGGTGAGCCTCCCAGACTTGACATTCAATAACTGAACTCCTGTTCTATCATGCCTGGTCTCGGGGCACTATTTGTTGCTTGTCCCTCATGCAACTGTAGGAAGGATTACTGCTCTGAGTTGGTTCGCAAAGGCTGGCTAATAAAGTGCTCTGAACTATGTGGCTTAGAACAGCAGAAATTTCCTGACTTGTTCTAGAATCCCAAGATCAACAACGCAGGTTGCCTCCTTCTGAGGTTGTGAGGTACCTGTTCTGTGACCTCCCTGAATTTTAGAGGCTCGTTGGCCATCTTCCGTGCCCTTGACTTGTCAAGGCAGCTGTGTGTCATAGTTCATGTTTGCCTCTCTGTCACTGTGTCTAAATTGCTCCTTTCTGTAAAGACACTGGTCATAGGACTTCATCTTAATGGGATCTTTCTCAAAGACTCCATTTTCTAAAGAGGTCATAGCCGCAAGCATCAGAAGTTAGGATTTCATTGTCATTTAGAGGACAGAATGGACACACAATGACACTTGACAGTATAGACAGTGAAGCAGAGCTCTGGGAGACAGAGCCGAGAGCGTGTCACTGTGGGGAGAGGACACAGGCAGAGAGAAATGCACCCTAGTGGCTCCTTCTGCCTTAGGGATGCGGGGCCCTATACTGGCTCTGTGCCACCCAACTCCAGCGTCATTAGTTCTGGCACATCAAGGTGACTTTACACTGTTTACAAGAGCCATTGAAGATACAGCCTGTTCCCTGCCCCCGCCACCTTATCAATTCATTTACCTTTCAGAGGTCCCTGTAGCAGGCTGCCAACCCAGAGGAAGGAGTGGGCCAGGAGCCACAGCCCAGGGAGGGCCCAGGAGCACTTTATCTGCAGAGACAATCTATCTGCTTGGGGACAGACTTAAATACAACACAGTGATGCAGCTATGCCATTAATCATCTCCTGCTGGGACATGGGAGATCAGGAGCAGCCACAGTGGGCACCCTGGCTTTAAACACAAGGACAAGGTTCCCTGGGGGTGGGAGGATGTTGCTGGACTCTTCCTTTCCAGGCATCATTCCAGACAGCTTGGGGTAGCACGGCGTTATGGGCAAGGGTCTAAAGGCTCCACGTTGGTCACAGCAGGCTTGGGAGAAGAATTGGGAAGGGCAGTGGAAACCTTTCTAAAGGGTATCCTGAGAAAGGGTGTTCCTAATGATGCAGATGCCCACTCTGGGACCCGTGTTACCATGTGACCAGGGATCCTATTTTTCAGGGGACTCACCGGGTCTAGCAGTTTGGCACTCTGTCATCCACTGGAATTCCACCATCTTCTCAGCGGAAGGAGAAAGCTCCAGATCATAAAGTCAAGGACATAATGCAACTCGTGGCAAAAATCAGTGCATGGCAAGCTTTGGACTTGAGTGGCCTCTCCCATCTTCTTCCATCACATCAACACTGAAGACTCCTTGCTGTCTAGTAGTCAATCAACATCCTACAGGCAAGCTATCCCCATTGGCTGCGACCCCAGCTCCACTCTCCCTCATCCTTTACCCGACTTCTAGTTTTTCTCCACATCAAGCTCAAGTAGGGGCATCATCCCTGTCTAATCTCTGCCCTTAGGATCCTAACCACACACCCCCTACCAACCCCAGTGCTTCTCAACCCAAGCTGCTCACCCCGTGCCAAGCTGCTGAGCATGAGCTGGCTTCAAGGGTGTGGAATTGATGGCCATCAAGCCTTGAGACCTTTTGTGTCTCAGCCTCCTTTCTGGGAGTCACCTGATCTATACTGTTTTATTTAATCTTACCTTGATGAGCTGATGAAGAGATTCTTTTCTCGGGCTCATAAGCCAGGAGACCACCAAGTCAGAGTGACTACCTAAATGGCTTGCCCATAACCGTGGAGTCAAGAAGGTCTGCTCTGAAGTGGCCAGTTAACCATCTCTGCTTTAGCCTCTACCCGGAAGGAGATTCAGCTCTGTGGTGCTATTTAATTAAAGGAGAAGGACTTCTGCGTGCACACAGATGGAAGAGGGAAGGGACAAGAATACAGACTTGGTGGGCTGGGTGAGTCTTGCGTGTTATCTCCAGGCCTCTGGTCATTTCCAGAGGTTTGTGTCTTCTGTTTTGGTGAGTTGAGCAACACCTTAGAGTCCAGTGACTTCTGACAGATTTCTCAGTGCTGAGTGGAATCCAGAGGGGACAGTTAAGGTCCCCGGCCTATTCTCCAGAATAGGGTCCAGCCTACAGATGGAAGAGGGGAGGCAAGAGAGAAAGGGTAGAGTCTGGGGAGAGCCTGAGCTCAAGCCTTGAATCCTATTTCCTTGTAAACTGAGGGGAGAGATGCGGGATCCCCAGCCTGATCTGTGAAATGGGAAGACTGAAGTCGCCTCTACAGTTCTGGGATATTCTGTTACTGTAAAACACATCCTAGTGAGCATTCATTTACTTGAGTCAAAACCAGCAGAAACTGGCTGTGGCTAGCTGGACATGAGGATTGAAATGACCTGGGCAGTCTAGGCTTTGAAAACAGAATCTTGTAGGTAAATGCTTTGTGGTGCAGGCACAGGGTGAAGGAATGAACCCTCAACTGCTTAACCCTGCATGCTCTGCCCAGAGGCCAAAGACCTTGAAAAGACCCTAATTGGCTCAGCCAGGGTCATGTGATCATTCTCTGCAGAAGGAAGCTGACAGCCCACTAAGGCTATAAAGGGAGAGGTTATTCTCTCAAGCAAAGGAGAGTGCTCAACACGCTAAGACTCTGCGAAGAGTCAGACCTTAGAAGTAAAAATTGTCCAGGACTCTTAGGAATATGGATTTTCCATATCCAAAAAGAAATCTGTTGGGGGGGTGCGTGAGCCTTTTGGGGAAGTAAGATTAATGGTGACCCTCTTCTCCTATCTCAGATTAATTACTGCTCTTCTGCCTGCCCCCAGCTAGCAGCACCATCTGGGCCCTGCTTCTCGCCCTGCCAGGACTCTCCTTCCCATCAATCCTCCCAAGGCTCCTTCCACTGAGCACATCAAACACTGTAAAGTCTCCTCTGTGAAATCAGAACAAAGCACGCTGCCTCCTGTGGGGGCCTGCCTCCTCCTCAGCCTCTCTTCTTTGCTACACCGTCCCCTGGACCTTCAAAGCTCTGTGTCTTCCTTCTGTGTCATCAGACTGGGAGCCAAGTTCCTGTGTCCGATTCAATGCGCCGGAACCCACCCCTGTGCTCTCCTTCCACGACACACTCTTCCCTGGGTTCCCCCGTGCTCTCCTTCCATGACACACTCTTCCCTGGGTTCCCCCGTCACCAAGACGTCACCATCTACTCCACCCCCCAACAGAAGCCTCCAAGTTGCTCGCACTTCATCTTCTCCCTCCGACTAACCTTAACCATCTCACTAGCCATCAAGTCTGACCAGCGGGATACATACAACTTGAACACTGGCTCTCAGACCCAGGCCTTGGCCTGGGTTTAATTCAAGCTATTACTTGGACTATGTGGACAGTCTCCTTGGTGGTCACTCTGGGCTAAGTCTCTGCCAAACTGTTTCTATACAAGCAGCCAGCACGTATCTTGGAGCTTTTATGATGACGAGGACACAGTGTGGAGTCCGTGTTCTCACCAGTTGTCTCTGCACAAGCAGCATTGCTAGTTACAGGTGTAGTGCTGCACAGCAGAACATTCTAGAACACGATCTACCTGCAAAAATGAAACTTTATCATTCACTAAACAGAAGTTCCCCACCCCCAAACCCAGGCAAGTAGCATTCTACTGTTTCCATGGATTTGACTTCGGACGCATGGTCTTAGTAGGGTCATGCAAAGTTTGTCCTTCCACCATAGCTATGCCACTTACCAAAGTGTCTTCCAGATTCTTTCATGGTGTTACATATGGCAGGATCTCCTCTTGAGGGTGAGTGACAAACAATTCAGAGTGTGTGTGTGTGTGTGTGTGTGTTACAGTTTCATTATCCTTTCGTCTGCTGATGAAAGGATTGAGATTGTTCTCGTAGCTTGGATAATATAAATTAAACTACAGAAAGGTGTATGTATCTTTTTGAAACTCTGATATATGTGTGTGTGTATACATAGTGTATGTATGCATATATATCCAAATATGATGTGTAGTTACACACACGTACGTGCACACGCGCGCACACACACAAACACCATCTCCAAACACAGGACTGTTACAACGTGTGGCAATTCTCTCTTTAGCTTTGAGAAAGCATTGCGTTTTTCACAGTGGCGTCTTAACCATAACACACAGCAGTTCTACTTTATCTGCATGTTCATCAGCTCTTGTTATTTTCTGTTTTTGTTGCTATTTGTTTTAGCAATCGCCAGTCTCACAAACGTGAGGTAATGGCACTGTAGCTCTGGTCTGCAGTTCTCTGATGGAGCCCAGAACCTCTTCACGCACCCATTGGTTATATGTGTGTATTCCCCGGAGAAATCTCTTAAGGCCTTTGCCTCTTCTCCCTCTTATTTTTGAGCTAGGGTTTCACTATACGGTCCAGGTTAGCCTTCAACTCAGGCTCCCGCTGCTTCAGTTTCCTTAGTGCTGGGATTACAGGCTGTGACATCAACTGTTTTATAGTTCATGTGTGTGTTGGGGGGGTAACCAGGATGTATGAACGAGCACGCATGCGCAGGCCAGAGGTCACCATCGATGACTTCCTCAGTCACTCTCTAACTTGTTTGAGACAGTTTCTCCCTGAACCTGTCACGGATTTGGCTGGTCTGCCTGGCCATAAAACCCCAGGGATCCTCCATCTCTGCTGGGATTACAGTCATGCGCCACATCTGCTCTTTCCGTGGTTCTGGAGATCCACACTCAGGTCCGCACGCTCTCGCAGCAAGCCCTGTACGAGTCGAGCCAGCTCCAAGCCCTAACTTACAGTTTTTCATCAGGCTGTTCAGTCTTGGCTTCGGAGTTCCGGGAATTCGTCCTGTGTGTTTGTCACCAGTCTCGTGTCTAGCAGCTCCCCGTTTTGCTAACTCTCTCACACCCTGTCGGCTGCCCGCTCCTCCTGCTGCTTCCTTTGCCACGCAGGTACAGATTTGGAGGCAGCCCATTGGTCTCATTTTGCTTCTGTAGCTCTTCTTTTTGGAGTCAAATCCAGACTCAGGCTCTCCTAAATGTTATTTTCTAGGACTTTTACACTTCCAGGTTAAGTGTATCCACTGGATTTATTTAAGTTCATTCTTGTGTATGGCGTAAAGATCACTTTGGCTCCTTTTGCATGTGGAGATCCACTTTCCCAAGGCCATTTGCTGCAGAGAGCAGCCTTCCTCTCTCGCATATTCTTGGCACTCGTATCATAGACCACATGTCTCTATATACATGATTTTATTGCCAAAGGAATAGCTGAACGGTCTGCCAGCCCGTGTCATGGCTCTGTGTGTTTCTTGTAACACCAGAAATGCCCTATGTTACTTTCCTTAGCCTGTACAGTCAGGAAGGGCAAGCCTCTAGCACTCTTTTGTGATTTCATATGAATTTGTTGTTTTGTTTTGAGACAAGATCTCACCATCTAGCCTTGGTCAGCCTGGAGCTTGCTATGTAGACCCGGCTGCACTCACAGGCAAATCCACATGCCTTTGCCTTCTGAATGCTGAGTTTCATAGGAGTGGAAAAAGTTTCTGTTTCTATTAAAGAGGCCATTGGTATTTTTGATAGCCTTGCACCTGCTTGGTAGATTGTTTTGGACACACGTGTTTAAACGGCACTTAGTCTTCCAATCTGTGAGCAGAGAGACTCTTCATCTGCTTTGCGTTTTCTCATCACTGATGTGCATCCCTCATCCCACCCCGACCTTGGTTAAGTTTATTCCTAACTATTTTACTTTTGTTGAGGCTATTCTACACAGATTGGATTCCTGCCCTCCTTTCATATAGTTTGCGGTTGACTGTTGAGGTGCAACACACTTGTGCTAATTTGAGGATGGCCCCCACAGGTTCATAGATTTGAATGTCCCCAGAGAGTGGACATTTTGGAAGGGTTAGGAGGTGTGGCTTTGTTGGAGGAAGTGTGTCAATGCGGGTGGGCTTTGAGGCTTTCAAAAGCCCGAGCCAGGCCTGGTAGCTCTCTCTTCCTGCTGCCCATCGATCCAATGCAGAACTCTCAGCTACTTCTGTGCACTTTGTCTGCCTGTGTGCTACCACGGTCCCCACCATGAAGATAACGGACTAAACCCCTGAAACTGTAAGCCAGCCCTAGTTAAATGCTTTCTTTTTTTTCTTTATTGATATTTATTGAGCTCTACATTTTTCTCTGCTCCCCTCCCTGCCTCTCCCCTCTCCCTTCAACCATTCCCCAATATCCCTATGCTCCCAATTTACTCAGGAGATCTTGTCTTTTTATACTTTCCCATGTATATTAGGTCTATGTAAGTCTCTCTTAGTGTCCTCATTGTTGTCTAATTTTTCTATGATTATGGTTTGTAGGCTGGCTTTCTTTGTTTTATGTTTAAAAGCCACCTATGAGTGAGTACATGTGACAACTGTCTTTCTGTGTCTGGGTTACCTCACTCAAAATAATGTTTTCTAGCTCCATCCATTTTCCTGCAAAATTCAAGCTGTCATTATTTTTTCTGCTGTGTAGTACTCCATTGTGTAAATGTACCACAATTTCTTTATCCATTCTTCGGTCGAGGGACATTTAGGTTGTTTCCAGGTTCTGGCTATGACAAACAAAGGTGCTATGAACATGGTTGAGCGCATGTCCTTGTGGCACGATTGAGCATCCTTTGGATATATGCCAAAAGTGGTATTACTGGGTCTTGAGGAAGGTTGTTTCCTAATTTTCTGAGAAATCGCCACACTGACATCCAAAGGGGTTGTACCAGCTTGCATTCCCACCAGCAATGCAGAAGTGTTCCCTTTTCCCCACACCCTCTCCAGCATAAGTTGTCATCAGTGTTTTTGATCTTGGCCATTCTTACAGGTGTAAGATGGAATCTCAGAGTTGTTTTGATTTGTTAAATGCTTTCTTTTTATAAGAGTTGCTGTGGTCATGGTGTCTCTTCACAGCAACTGAACAGGGACCAAGAGCACACTCTTTTCACCAGAGTTCACTTCCTACTTTACCATATTGGTTGCTACAACCATGAGGGTCAGAGGGCTCCACGGGGAAGACTGTGTCACCTGCAAACAGCCCACCTTACATCTTCTGCTCAGATTTTGATTTTTGTTTATCTTATTCATTCAGTTGCTAATTGCTCTGGCTAGGACTTCCAGTCCTATGTCTGATAGAAGGATGTGATTTGGTGTCTCCTCAGCAAAAGGCTTTCTGTTGACTGATGTTGTTCAATAGATTCTTTGAACCGACTCCATCAACCTTCCCCAGGGATAGCCAGGTATTTGGACTCCTCATAGATTCAGGGGTGATTAAAGGCCATACCAGCCAGCAGGTCCTCCCAAAGTCCAGTTTTGCTAATTCAGGCGAGCAGGGAGTCCATGGGGAAAGCCAAGAGATACCTTCTCAAATTCCCAGCCCTTCCAGTAAATCACAGTGAATGCTAATAGCAGCCAAATGAGGCTCTTGCTGCGTCTGTGTGAATGAATAAATAAAGCTAATTTAATTAGCATATCCTTGTATACAAATATCTCCCCTTAATTCTCTGGAAAGCTTGCTGTTTGAAGGTTAGGCATTCATTCACGCATCTGACAGGCCTAGAGAATCGTCATTGAAGAACCACTACGTCCCACTATGTGCTGCTCTCTGCCAGAAGTCAAGGACAAAGGCACAATGACACACAAGGACAAAGATTCAATGGTTGAGAGGATGTGCAGACTAACAGAAGGTAGATAGACACGCAGCAATGGTGCAGTGTGTTAGCACTTCTTAGAAACACACTCACAGGGTACCGGGGAGACGCTAGGATGATAAGAGCACTTGCTGCACAAGCATGAGGACCTGAGTTCGAATCTCCAGCAACCACATGAAAGCCAGATGTGGCCACATGTGTGGCTTCTGAAACCAGAAGGGCAGAGACAATCTCTGGGAACAAGGAGAGTAATACAGCAGGACACATATCATCTTCCTCTGGCTGCCATGCGTGTACACAGATGCATGTAGCACACGTACATACCATACACACCCTACAACACACACACACTGTTCTCAACAAGCACAATTATAGACCAAGGGACAACTCTCTGAGGAGAAACAAGGAAAGCTTTACCGAGGCAATGATCTTTGAGTTGGGTTTTAAAGGATGAAGGAATGTCTTAAAAGAAAGCAGTGAAAGGTGTCCATAAGAGGCAGAGGCAGGTGAATCTCTGTGAGTTTGAGGCCAATCTGGCCTACAAGAGCTAGTTCCAGGACAGGCTCCAAAACCACAGAGAAACCCTGTCTCGAAAAACCAAAAAAAAAAAAAAAAAAAAGACAAGGACTTGGGAACCATTTGTAGGGTGAGTTCCAAGTGGTTATTCATCCTTCACACGAGCTACAATGTCTGGATTAGAAGCTTTGAATTGCTGGATGAAATATATGACAGGATAAAAACATCAAATACAGAATGTTTGTGCTGTCTTTGTCAACACCACCATCAGCAACTGTAAGGCAGAGTCTCATGTGCCCCAAATGGCCTCAAATTCAATATGGAGCAGAGGGTGACCCTCCTGCCTCTACCTCCTGGGTACTAGAGTTATAGACAGGAGGCACTGTGTCTGGCTTATGTGGTGTTGGAGATTGAATCCAGGGTTTCATTCACTGCTGCCCAAACAAAGAAATGGTAGTGTTGTGCCATTAACTAGACTTTTTTGTGGGGTGTTTCATAATGGTTTACTGAGACCTCTCTTTCCTGCCCCTTGCAATCTCTTGTGACAGGGACCTTTTGCCCTATAATTACAGAAGGTCAGCAAAGGCCTTTGACTTAGAATGTTTAACAGAGCCAGCTAGGACTTTTGACTCTAGAAAGCTAACAAAGAGAAGGAGGCCATTGCCTCAAGGATGTTTACAGAGATTCCCCTCTTCCTTAGTTAGCTATCCACAAAAGAATGTTTCTGTTTACACAGGTGTGCTAGTTAGCTAACTAGCTGTTTATTACCCCCAGTTCCTGCTCTCTGCCTCAACCCCCACCTTAAGCCTAGCTTCCCATTTCGGAGCTGTATATATACTGGCGTTGTTCCTTAATAAAGTGAGACCTTGACAAGAGAGATTTTGCTTGGTCTCCTTCTTTTCTCTCGCCCATGATTTTCAGGTAGGAGCCTCTTCGGACCCCGAATAACTGGACCTGCGGGTTGGGTTCACTCTTGGTCATTTTCTCTACTTGTAGACTTTTTTTTTCTTACTCCAAGAAAAGGACGAGGGGCAGGGGCAGCATACTGCTGGGTGAGACCCTTGTGATGGCTAGAACTGTCTTTCTCATACTTCAAGAACAAAACTGGCAGGTCAGTGTCTGTGCCATCTTCTCTGGGTCCTTCTGCCCATAGTCTGTAATATTTGCTGCTGCGCTATGGTGGTCCATTGCAGGCACCCATCTATTATCAGGCTGTGTTTGCTATTCCAAATGGCAGTGCCAACACTGGGTCCCCAAGAAAGAGCAAAGTAATCATTCAGATCTGAAAGTATCCATCCATGCCTGCCATGAACATGGCAGCTGAAAGGAATCAGGAGCTGTCTTGTACTTGACAACAGCTGTGCACCTCTGCAGTGTCTTCCCAGACCCACATGACCAGGGAGCATAGTGATGAGTCCATCCAGAATCTGCAGATCTCAGTTGGCTGGGAACTCAGCAGGAAGCGCTCCATCAGGTGCATAAGTTCAATTCC
>JAQHUG010000081.1:5076578-5088637 GCA_028555095.1 Dicrostonyx torquatus
GAGAGAGCATGCACATACGCACACACAAATGAGGGTAGGGTAAAAGCTAGCAGCTACTAGAATGTTCTGGGTAGTTTTATATCAACCAGACACAAGCTAGTCATTTGGGGCAAGGGACCCTCAGTGGAGTAAATGCCCCCACCGGACTGGTCTGTGGGCAAGTCTATGGTATATCTCCTTGATTGATGACTGCTATGGGAGGGCAGAGCTCACTGTGGGTGGTGCCATTCCTGGGCAAGTAGTCTTGAGTGTTATAAAACATAAAAGGCTGAGCCAGCCACGAGGGCAAACCTACCATGGCTTTGGCTTCAGTTCCTGCATACAGGTTCCTGCCCTGATTGAGTTCCTGCCCTGACTCCCCTCAGTGATGGACTCTTACCTGGGAGTGTAAGATGAAGTGAATCCTTTCTTCTCCAGGCTTCTTCTGGTCATGGTGTTAATCACAGCAGTAAGGCATAGCATTTCTGTGAGAACGCACGGTACAGGCGAGGCAGTAGGGAGTGGGAGGCCCTCTCTGACTTGCTCAGTCAGCCACATGGGGCTCAGCCACATGGTAATGTCAGAAGCAGACTTGCTGGTAGGTCAGTCCTATGAACACTCACTCTCGTGTTAGAAATGGAGGCTCCTATGCTTGGTATGACGGCCACCTTCAATTCCAGCATTCGGAAGACAGAGGCAGGTGGATCTCTGTGAGTTCAAGGCCAGTCTGGTCTATAGAGCTAGTTCCAGAACAGCCAGTGCTACACAGAGAAACCCTGCTTCAAAAAACCAAAAAAGAAAAGAGAAGAAAGAAAGAGATGGGTGCTTCCAGTGAAAGCATCCTGTTAAGGTGTATGCACGAGGCACTAGGATACCCTGTCTTGGCCTCCACGGGCCTGGGGCCACCTGCTTCTGTGGTGGCCACATTATAACCCCAGGAACCTGTGATCTTCCCTCCTTTCTGTCCATTTCTCTCTACTGGAAGCTCTGCCCAGAGTCAGGGCTCTCAAGAGAGTGCCTCATTGGCAACCCTCAGCTAGTGAGGGTTGGTCCTTTTCTGAAGTGTTGAGGTAAGTTCTACTCACTGTCTTACAGGTTCCCCACTGGGTTGACACCTGCCTGCCTGCCACTCGGGGCTTATGGAGGCTCTGGCCCATGCAGGCTGTAGCCTCATGAGTGGAATCAGTGCTCACCCCTGGGAGTGCCCAGATGTTGTTTAGCAGGGTTGAGGTTTAAGTCCGGCTCCTATGGCCAGAGACAAGGGTCCAAAGCCCCTCTACAACATCATAAATCCCTGAGGTGGCCAGGTCATGGCTGGTAACGCCTTCCACACCTCCCCTTCCACCTCCTGCTCTCTGCTTTCTCTCCCCCTTTGTTTGTGTTTCCTGGATCATCTAAATAAAGTAGCTGTCTGAGGGTGCCATGTTGAGGTCTGCTTGTGATGCACTGGTTATGACTTCTCGGGGCAGGGGGGGCAAATGCCCCGAAAACACTCTTTTCCTGGGGCACAGAGTGGAAGGATCTGGTGGGGTCTGGGATTTCGTTTCGTGAGAATGGATTTCCTGGTTTAATAAAATGGGTTGCTCCCACCACACGGGGTTGGGTAACCGAATCAGAGGGTTGAGAACAATTGACCAACAGGAAAAGGTCCCCGAATGAACAAAGACCAGAATTAGTCCAGAGTTAAACGTGTGAGGAACCCGAGGTGTGTTTGCCCAAGCTGCACTTCACATTTCATGGCAGCCTTGGGTTCTGAACACAGATACACACACGTGCGTGCTTTGCACTGTGCATGCAGCCACACCACACACTGCCAGCAAGGATGGTCTGAGACACCTCAGCTCAGATCCGAGATGATATGTTAGGAATTACTGTGTTTTTACAGTGTACACAAAGTTTCTCCTCCTTACAGAAACATCCTCATTGATGTAAAGTCCATCATTCCTCAGCAAGGATGCACCAAATTAGTACATCTTTGATTATCTTGTATTTAACTATCTCATTTATTTAAATTTAATATTTATTTACTTATTTATTTAAACACGGGGTCTCTGTGTAGTCCTAGTGTGCCTCAAACCTGTGCTCACAAAGACCTGTTTCCCTCTGATGGGATTAAAGGTGTGCACTACCAATATCTGGCTGATTTGTATTTTTCAAAGTGTGTGTGTGTGTGTGTGTGCGCGTGCGCGTGCGCACGCTGTTTGAGAGAAAAAGACGGTGGGTTTGTGTACATGAGTGCAGTATGTGTGGAGGCCAGAAGAGGGCATTTGATGCCCTATAACAGGCATCACAGACAGTTGTAGACTCTCTGAAGTGTGAGCTGGTGATTTAACTCAGGTCTTCTGCAGGAGTACCCACTGTTGCCAGGCGGTGGTGGCACACGTCTCTAATCCCGGCACTCCAGAGGTAGAGGCAGGCGGATCTCTGTGTTTGAGGCCAACCTGGTCTACAGAGTGAGTAGATAAAACTATACAGAGAAATCCTTTCTCAAAACAACAAACAAAGAACACTCACCCTGAGCCATTTGAGCCACCTCTCCAGGCAAAATTCTTCATTTTTAAAATGGCCATTTGAGTTGCAGATTTGAGTTTGATAAAAATTCATCAAAGGGTTCTTGGCTTGAGATTAGGACAGATTTTCTAAGAATTTCTAAAATAGCTCCAGCTCTACCACTGCCATTTTTGTGCCATGTACTTATGCAAAGTGGTCATTTCCACTTTTTTAAAGTATGTATTTGTTTATTTTGGGGGTGTGGCATGGCACTTGTGTGGAGGCCAGAGGGCAGCTTGCGGGAATCCCTTTTCTACTTCCACCCAGATATGGGTCCCAGAGATCGAATTCAGGTTGTCAGGATTGGCAGTAGGCGCCCTTACCTGCTGAGCCATCTTGCTGATCCCAGACTTATTTCATTGTGAAAGAAATGAATAAGCTCCTCCGTTTCAATACTCTGCAGACTTGTTTTCATCTTTAATAAATAGTAAAATTATACATATGCGTATATATAATTTGATGTATATATGCCAAAATTTTTCTTTTTAATTTTTTCAGGTTTTTTTTAATGTGTATGACTTTTTTTTTTTTGCCTGTGTGTGTTGTGTGTGTGTCTGTGCACCATGTGTGTTCAGTGCCCATGAAGTCCAGAACAGAGGATTGGATCTCCAGGAACTAGAGCTACAGAGAGTTGTGAGCTGCCATGTGGGTGCTAAGAACGGAACCCGGGTCCTCAGCAGAAACAGCGATTCCTCTTAACCGCTGAGCCATCCCTCCAGTCCTAAAAGAATTATTTTCAAATAAAACTTTAACGATTTGCTATTAATAAATGTTTGATAGTATGCCTGTTTTATACACTTGTATTCCTGCAATTATATAAAAATTTCTTGAACATAAAGGGGTTTTGATTGGGAAAGAACACACACACACACACTATGTACGCATGCTTGCCTGCCTCTGTGTGTGTGTGTGTGTGTGTGTGTGTGTGTGTGTGTGTGCGTGCGCTTGCACCATGTGTGTTTGGTGCTGTGGAGGGATTCCCTGGAACTGCAGTTACAGATGGCTGTGAGTCACCATGTGGGTGCTAAGAACTGAACCTAGGTCCTCTCCAAGAGCAGCCAGCGCTCTTAACTTCTCCAGCCTCCATTTGGTGAAAGAGTGTAAAAAGTCCTGCTTTACGTCATGATTCTCGATGGGAAGATGTCTGTGGATGCTGGGAGCTGCCTCTTTTGGAGGATAAATAAAATCCTGTGCTCGGAATCCTAGTGCTCGCCTCAGTGAGCCCCTCAGGCGAGGTGTCTCTTGGTAACATCTGACATCACAGGACGCTTGGACTCACGCTGCAGGACTGCTTACTTAGCTGGCTTCGATCTTGCGATGGGTAGAGGCTGAGTTCCTGGAAGTCTCGAAGGACATAATTTGGTCAGTGGTTTGCATCTCCCATTAAGTGGCTGTGAAAGGCCTCGGGGCGGGGTTGGTGTGTGCAGCTCTTGCTCAGGCTCTTTGAAGCTCTTGAACTTCCCACCAGCGAGATTTCTGGACTGGGGCTCTGGTGAACAGGGGCAATCTTGTGATTACACTTCCAAGTGTGTTCCAACACTGAGCTTCTGCCATCCCCATTCCGGCCTCCTCAGACCTGCCCTTCTCATCATAGGAAATGGATATTCTACTCTTCCGGTTCCCAGGGCCCAAACCCCCAGCCTGTCTTTGATGCCCCTCTTTTCCCTACATGGGATCCCTCTGGCTCAGCTGTAATTCTTCCTTTACACCCTGGCCTTTCTACCCAGGTTACTCTTGCCAGCTAACTAGTTTTGCTGACCCACTGCTGTCCTTCCGTTTGCCTCTTAGAGGCTCGGGGTGGGGGGTCACCCCTGCACTGTGCTCTCTGAAGAAACCCCTAAACTGACTTCTTCCTCGGATCCCCTCCTCCTCTGCACATGTCTTATTTGTATCTGTTCCAGCCTCACTGGCCTCAGCACAGTCAGAGTCCCTGCTTGGGACTTTTGCTTTTACTGCCCCTTTCCCTGATAACACGCTTCCCCATACACCTGCTGGAATGGCTCCCTGACTCCACATCACACGGGTCTTTAGATAGCGTGTGCCGCCTTCCCAGGAGACTTTACTTAGCTGTCCTACATAAAATTACAGCTCGTTCCCCAACACATAGCTATTCCCTTTCTTGATTTCAGTCCCTCAGTGATTTTCACTATTTAACATTCTATATATTGTGCTTAACCTTTTTTGATTGTCTGTCTCTTCCAGGAAAATATAACTAACTGTGTGTAGCCATTTTTGCTCATTGCCTGTTGCTGTGTTCCCAGCTCTGGAACAGCGCCTGAAATATAGCAGATATTCGATTACAATTGTTCCAAAAATGTATGCATGCCAACCCTGGGCCAGCACCTACATGATAGTTCTAGAGACTGAAAAAGAACCTCTGTCTTCTTCTTCTTCTTCTTCTTCTTCTTCTTCTTCTTTTAAATTTGATGGAGTAGTTTGTCTCAGACTAGTGTCCCCACAGAGAAGAAATAGGAATGATGGGTAAAATGCAAAACTACAGGGCTTTGGAGATCTGCCAGGACAGAGGAACATTGATGAGGGGCAGGGCTGGAAAACATCTTAAGTTTCCTCTTAGAAGCTTTGAAGAGCTTTACCCTGGGAGTAAGGGATGTAATCTGTGTTGTCTTCAGCCACTAAGTCGGTGGCAATTGGTTCCAGTGTTAACATGAACCAAATGCAGACATCATTTAAAAAATGAAAATTTAAGCCACAGGCTGAGGAGAACTAACTCACTCACTCACTCTCTCTCTCTCTCTCTCTCTCTCTCTCTCTCTCTGTGTGTATCATGAATATATAAAGAAATCTTATAGCCTAATAAGGCAAACAATGCATCTCAAAATACACAAAAGATTTGAACCATGAAAGAAGATAAACAAATGGCCCACACGGACACAAATGAAGTGTGTTATCCATCATCAGGAAAATGCTAATCAGGATCATGAAATACTATCACTTGCCACTGGAGAGGCTAAAGCTGAAAAGTACCCATGACTGTAGCACATTGTAACTTGTGCCCGTTGTTGGTGAGGATACAGAGAGGTCAGCCGTCTTGGAAACAGTTGGTCTCTCAAGTTAACATACACTCACTGTGTAACTCAACTGTTCTTTATTCACAGCAGAGAAATGAAAACACACACGGGGCCAAAGCCCCGCATATAAATATCTGTAGTAATTTTATTTCTACTAGCTAAAACTAGACGTCCTCCCCAATGCACAGCAACCACTGAAGAAGTAAACTGTGGTACACACCGCTGAGCAATCTTTTGGACTAAGGTACAGGCACGCACAAGATGGAAGAAGCTTGAAACCATGACGCTGAGCGGATTAAATCAAGTTCAGAAAGAGTGTGCTCTGAGACTGCATTTTAGGAAATTCCAGGAGAAGCATGGCTGAGCTAGAACGTCACAAGGCAGAGCCGTGGTTGTTGGAACCAGGCTCTGGAGTGGGTAGAGGGCAGGAAGGGGCATTTTCAGGGTGATAGACTATTCCGCATCTGGACTGTGGCAAGTTAGAGGAGTGGGCCCTTTTCTATGACGAGCTAAATGGTAGGTATCTTAGGCAGGGAACACCCTATGACGTCAGTCGTTAGTACTCAGCTCTGCCATTGTGGCAGGGGAGCAACCGCAAGCAACTGGCACACCAATGGCTGTGGTTGAGTTAACTCAAGGACCAGAGTTTACTGAACCTGGCTTACAGTCATTCAGCTGGACTCTTAAGATGGGTACAGTTTTTTATACATAAATTAAACTTTAATAACATTGATGAAAGAGTACAGATTTAAAGTAACATATACTATTACTGAAGCCCCCCCCCCGCCCAATTTATGTGTGTATCCAGTGTCAGCATCCCTGGGAGCAAGGACTCTTACTCTGTTCTTAGCTTCACAGAGGAGCACTCTGTGACTCAGAGAGTAAGTCTCCTGGGGTCAGTGTCAGTGGGAGGTGGAACAGACTTACACCTGGAGCTTCTGGACTAGAACCCTTCCCTTTTCTTGCATAGGGTCCCGCTGTTTCCTCCTGTCTTGATCTCACCTTGCACCTACGTGACGCTGATTGACATTTGCTAGGCACCCACTGTGGGTCTGGGTCTGGGCTAGGTGACTTCTTTATGGGATTTCATCTATTCTCTTAGTGAGACACACACACACACACACACACACACACACACACACACCTCAGTGTAAGTTCTCCCACCATCAAGCACTGCTAAAGGCAGGTGCAGCCCCCCTCCCCACAGCTGCAGCCAGGCCTCAAAATCAGAGGCCCCTCATTCTCTCAGCCTTACCTGCTCGGCTGCTCTTGGAAGAGGCTGCAGATGTCCATCTCAGGGTGGATGCTTTGACCCTCTCCCCCACTTTCCCATAGGCGGTCAGCCTTGCAGCAAGTGTCCCAAGATGCATGGCAGAGGACCCATCCTTCATCACGGGAAAGTGGTGTTGCTATTTTTAGGTAACCCACTTGCTCCATCATCCCACCCTTCCGTGCTCAGGCAGGGTTGCTCTGAGCACACAGGTTTTCCAGGACACTCTTTCATTCCCAGCCACTCTAGTGAATGGCATCCTTGGCATCATCATTCTTGGAGCTCACACCTGGGCCTGGCTTCTAAGGTCCCCAGGTCATGGAACAACACCGCCTATCCATCTCCACCTTCCAGAAGCAACTTCGTCCGGAACTCTGTGTGGAGAGAAAAGCTGGGCACACACAGGGGTAACGACAGCTCTTGAATGTTATCACCTTTCCTCGACATTCAGCAGTGGATATTTAGACAGCCAGTATCGATGAGGTATTCGGTGGCAACATTAAAAAGCAAGAAGACCTTTAGCAGCAGGCTGGACAAGATCAAGAGGTCTTACAAGCCAGTCATGGTGGTGCACGCCTTTAATCCCAACACTTGGGAGGCAGAGGCAGGTGGATCTGTGAATTTGAAGCCAGCCTGGACTATAAAGTGAATTGCAGGACAGGCAGAGCTACACAGAGAAACCCTGTCTCAGGTATAACAACAACAAACAACCTTACTCTGATCTTGAAAACATCCATGAGACTCATTCCCCAGGATGCTGGTACAATTTAAGAGCAGGTGACACAAAAACGATATGAAACACAGTCCTCGCCCTTAAGCAATAGCTGCTGAAACACAGACTGCTTGGGCCATAAGGAACCCTTATAACAGCAAGAAGGGTATTGTCAGAATTTTGAGGGTAAGAAAAAATATACCAGTAGATCAGGATTCCCTAAAAAAATGGAGCATTCAGTGGCCTCTGTCCACAAAGAAAGCCTGGGCAGGGGAGGGTAGAGGTCCACTGCCCACCCCAGCTCATTCACCTGCCCGGTCAAGACAGCATTAGAAGGAAATCAACATCACCTGGCCGGATGAAACTGGCACGGTGCTGTCAGCAGAGAGCTGGAGTACACCAGCCAGTCTCCTCTGTCGGGTCCCTGAAGATAACACAGCATCGGTGAGCACACACCGTCTATAGAACAGAAAGCAGGTACAGCTGGGCTCGGGCAGACCTTGAATTCCAAACTCAAGCTTTTTCTTGGCCGTGTAATCACAGGCAAGTTAATCAACATTTCTGATGCCCAGTTTCTTTATCTATAAAAAAAAAAATAAATGGCTAAGCTGCTTTACCCATAGTTTGGAGAACAGGCACAGCAAACAGACACCAATTTCCTGGCCTTCCATACACTTGAGAGAGAGAACGAATGAGGTGCTTCGCGAGGTGGTTCCTTTTAAAATTATGGGTACACTTTATTGCATGTGCGCATGGCTTGGAGGACAATGGAGACCAGAGGACAACTTGCAGGAGTTGGTTCTCTCCTATCACGTGGGTCAGGTTCTCAGACTTGAGGGCAAACTACTTTACCTGAGGAGCCATCTCGCCAGCCTGGGGCAGAGAGTTCCCAACAGAGAATCAGCACTCAGTAAACCTGCTGTCAGTATTAGTGTCATCCAGACTCTAGCCCCTATCAATGTGTGTCTTCTCCAGAGATGGAGATGTATGGAGAATAGTGAGACACATTCTGGACACCAGCTCTGAGCCAGCTCCTTCAGTCGGCACTGAATACCCCCGCCCCCTTTGTGCCTTGGACCCGCTTCTCCACAATCTCAGCCAACCAGTCTGAAAGGCCCCGAGAAGAGCCTGCTCTGCTCCTCTAGCTCTGCCTCAGCTCCTCTCCCCTCCTCCCCTTTTTATTTTGGTCCAGGAACATGTCCCCAGCATGTCAACAGCAGTGGGAAGTAACCTAATTAGTAGCTATTTGATAGACTGCCCACCCTCGAGTCCCACTGGCAATCCAGCAGCCTTTCTCTGCAGACAGGAAAATATTTCCTTGCTAATTAATCTGAGCACAGGGACTTGCGTTTGGGCTGAGGCAGGGAAACCCACCTCCAGGAGTCTTACTCAATTGCATCTGTTTCTTCTCCAGCAGTCATTTCCTGCCTGCAGACTCCCCTGCTTCAGCACAGCCTCCCCAGCTTGTCTGACTGTATTAAGGCTGAGTACCCCGGGAACTCTCTGCGTACCCGCACAGTTCCTCTTAGGAAGAGACCCCCTCACCTTGTTTGGTGTCCATAGTCCTTTAGCACCCAGCCCGACCCTGGGATGGGGAAATCCAGCTCCTCAGCTTGTGGCAGATGCTCTGCTCGAGGCCCGATGGGGACGGCACACATCTCACCCGGTGCCCCCTGCCCCTGTACAAAGTACTCCAAACAAATGCAGGCCCCTTTGCTATGCTTTAAATAAAGTTCAGGGTCTGTCCTGGGGCCCTGCCCTGGTGCTCTGTAGATTCTCCCAGCGGCATCCAGAGGGTCCTTGGAAAGGGGCAGCTGTACACAGTATTCCGTAGCCACTTCCTCCTAAAACCAGCTTTGCAGATGTACATTTTTATTATTATTTTATATGTATGAGTGTTTTGTCTGCATGTATGTATGCACACAGTGCCCACAAAGGCCACAAGAGGGTATTGTATCCCCTGGAACTGGAGTTAGAGACAGTTGTGAGTCACGGGGTGCTAGGACCCCAACTCTGGTCCTCTGCTAGAACAGTGAGTGCCCCTAACCATTGAGCTGCCTTAATTCAGGTCTCAGGTTACTTTGGAATGAAATCACTACAGAAGGGGAGAGAGTTAATATTCTCTCCTCATCATGTTCTTGTCTCTCCTTAGAATATTTCCAGAAACTCTCCCCACTCCCACTGGGAGCCACTCCAACCCAGAAGAGCTTTCTCCCCATCACTGCCCTTGCCATCCTCAAAGAATGCCTCCCATCTGGACCATTCACTCTGGAGTAGTGGAGCAGGCCTGACAAATGGCCAGAGATGACCATTTCTGCCCAAGCTCAAATGAACAGCCAGCCGGGAAGGGGACAGGGCCCTGTGGTGGACATGGATCCTTCTGCATGGAAGTCCCCTTCAGTAGCTAACTCTGATGAAACACGGGAGGCCACCCACCCATTTTGTCTGCTGGCCCTTAAGGTGGGCACATCCACAACTCTCCGAAATAGATGAATGTGTGTGAAAGAAAATCATCTGATGGTCTAATACCAATTTGAAAATGAAAATGTTAGAGCCGGGAGTGGTGATGCACACTTACAATCCCAGTAGAATGGGAAATGGAGACAGGAAGATAAAGTCTCCTTCAGCTACGTTAGTGAGCTTGAGGCCAGACTCGGGGATCTTGTCTAAACAAATAAGATAAACAAACAAATAAATAAATAGAAAATGGTTTTCCAAGTGTCAGCACATGTTCCCTTTCAGTTAAGATGATGTTACAATTTATACAAAACCTTGGTCCTCCTACAAAGGATCCTTCCTACCTCTGGACCCCGGCACCACTGTTACGGGATATCTACAAGAGAAGACCACTCAGATATGGGTTTAAGCCAATAGAAATGTTTATTAGCCAGCCAGCAACTACACTGGATATTCCAGACCCAAGTGCAGTCCCAAGCCTTTCTCGGGTGAGATTTTATGCACAAAACAGCACTCTGTTGGCACACCTCAGTGAGCAAGAACAGCCAGAAGTGGAACTGAAGGAACCAAAAGCAAGGTGAGTGTGTTTAGGGACTTTTGCAGAACTATAGTCTTCAGTGGATTAGGTCTTCATTCTCCTTTTGTAAGATGATGCTGCCTGGGTGCTGGGTCCCAAGGCCTAAACGGTACTTCCATCATGGCGTCAGTTGCGCTAAGGTCTGGAAGCCTGATACTCCATTGGCATTCACGAGGTCCTTTATCACTCACTGATGGGCCCTGGACTCTGATGAAATGGTTTTAAGTAACTTTAAAAATTTGTGTGTCGGGGGGGGGGGGATGAGAATGTATATGTGTCACAGCATGCGTTTGGAGGTTACAGGACTCCTGGGGGATTGGTCCTCACCTTCCAGTTTGTCTGAATCAGGGTCTCTTGTTCTCCATGTCATGCACCAGGCTAGCTGACCCGTGAGCTTCTGAGGATTCTCAGGTCTCTGTCGTCCACCTCACCATAGAAACACTGGCATTCTAGATGTGTCCCACCATGCTTATCTTTACTTGGGTTCTGAGGATCTGAACTTGAGATCTTACATTTCCATGGCAAGGGGTTCACCCACTGAGTCATCCTTGCAGTCCCTTTGCTAAGCTCTGAAGTTCCACAGTCTCCCTCTGAGCTGAAAGAAGCTCTTCAGTTGGCAGGAAGAATGGAAGGAACAAGACCCTGATGACACATTCATCCCTATCTCCTGAGGAGCAGGGTCCCACTGTCTAAAAGAGCACACGGGTCACTCTGGATCAGCTCTTGTCATTTCCAGTCAGTAGGGCAGTGCTGGAGTATAATTCTGTGGTAGACAAGGTCCGCCAACCTCCCCCACCCCCAGGACCACAGAGACTTGCTTGGCCTGGAGGCAGGCCTCAAGGACATTGCCAAAGCCAATTCTTACCTGTTCCCAGCCCCTAACACTTTGATGGTACCACATCTTTTTCTATACTGAGAAGCAGCCAAGGAGGTCCTTGTGACTCTGAAGAGTAGAATGGAGCCTGAATCCCTCAGGTGTACTGGATACACCTGAAGGGAGACACATCCCCGAGGCATCACCACCCCAGGGCAGTTAAGACATCTATATACTTTTAATTTTAAAAAATTAAGTATGTGTGTATGTCTGTGTAGGACTCTGCCACATATGTGCAGATGTGGGACCCCCTGAAACTGGAGTTACAGTCAGCTGTGAGCAGCCCCACATGGGTACTCGGATCTGAACTTGGGTCCTCTTGGAAGCACAGCAAATGCTCTTAACTGAAAAGCCATCTCTTCAGCGCCAACATCACACACCTTAAATTCACAGTCTGAGCCTTCTTGGTCTAAGGTAAAAGCCAACAGTTCACCCTGGTTCGACATGATTCAAGCACACTCTAGGCTCAGTCCCAGAGGACTCTTTGGGGGTCATGGAATTTGATGTCCATGAGTAAAGGCTCGAGTGAACCCAGGTGGGCTCTGTGTGTAGAGACCGGAGGACAAACTTGCAGGAATTGGTCTGTTCTCCTTTCTTCACATGAATCTCTG